>JAWQFJ010021911.1:0-10000 GCA_034096865.1 Theodoxus fluviatilis
TTGATTGGTTCCATCTTTCTTGATCTAAAGAAAGCGTTTGGCATGGTTCATCATGACATTTTGATTGAAAAAGTATCACAATATCTAAATGGTTGTAACACGGTGAAATTCTTTCAACCATTCTTAAAAGACAGACAGCAGTATGTCTATTTCAATGGGCATGCTTCTTTTTGTGGCCATTTACAATGGGGTTCTGTCTTAGGTCCTCTTTTGTTCTGCCTATTCATCAATGACCTACCATTACATATCTCTGATAAAGAGGTTACATGTGATATGTTTGCTGATGATGTAACACTTTCAACTTCAGGTGTCAGGACTGAATGTGTGGCAGTAAAACTTCAAGGGAGCCTGAATGAAATACGTTCCTAGTACTCTTCGAATCATATGGTCGTTAATCCTTCCAAAACGAAATGTATGGTGATAGCAACGAGACAGAAACATCAAATATATCCTTTATCTCTTCCTCTTGTTCTTGATTCTTTGAGAATCAAAACAATTGTTGAGCACAAAGTTCTTGGTGTAATAATTGATGATCATTTAGGATGACAACCACACATTGATTATATTTGTAAAAATATCAATTAATCTATTTCTTCTCTCCAAATTAAGACATATTGTTGAAGTTCAAACTTGCAAAATCTTTTTCCATGCTCATATCTTATCTCACGTTAATTATGCGTCAAAAATTTGGGATGGCTGTAGTGACGCTAACTTGAAAAGGTTGAAGTCATTGTATCGAAGAGCCTCTAAGCTTATGATAACAGATAGTTCACTATATCAGTTCAGTTCAGTTCAGTCTCTTAACCCTGAGATGTGTTGTTGAGGCACCACTGATGACTTTCGGACAATCTTCCTCCATCGATCTCTATCCTCTGTGGCTCGCTGTGAGTCAGCAAAGGTCAAGCCTGTCCACTCTTTGATGTTGCCTTCCCACCTCTTTCTCTGCCTGCCTCTCCTTCTCCCACCTGGTACGGTACCTTGCAGGATGGTCTTGGCCAGCCCACTGCCTCTTGACACGTGACCGTACCACTTCAGCTTTCTGCTTTTCACGAGTGAGAGCAGGTCTTCGTACTGTCCAAATGCTCTCCTGATCCTGTCGCTGACTTCCTCATTCGTGGCATGGTCTTTATATGTATCTACAAATGACAAAATGAAAGAACTTAACATATTGCCTTTTCATAAGCATTTACAATTCAATAAATGTGACTCAATGAAAAGAATTAATGATTGTGATGTGCCCGATTATTTGATAAATTTATTCCAACAATTCGTGTACATAAATTTATAATACCACAACCTATAGTTGATTTGTTTAAACATATCCTATCTTATTCTGGGGCTACTATGTGAAGCACACTATCCAATTCTCTAAAAATTGCGAAATCTTTAGAGAAATTTAAATTGAAACTACACACTTTTTTTTAGCAGTCATCCTAGATACTTTCATCTTATTCTAAATTCACTTTGTGGCTATTTTCAACGTGGTATTTCGTTACCATGAATTGATTGTAACCTGTGTTATTGTGTGAATTTCGTGTGGGATAGAGGGTGGGTGTGAGGGTAGGGGTGGGGAATGAGATTGGATTTGTTTGTTTGTTTCCTTGTTTTATCAAGGGCTGGATATAAGATAGGCAGTTATGCCTAATTATTTCCCTTGAAAAATAAAGTGTAATCAATTAATCAATCAATCAATCAATCAATCAATCAATCTCTCTCTCTCTCTCTCTCTCTCTCTCTCTCTCTCTCTCTCTCTCTCTCTCTGGAATGTCCAAGCCAAGTCTTCGTGGTTAGCCTCTTCCCCCCAACACACAAAATGCAAAGCAATGTGGCGATCCACAAAATACAATATGTCTTTCCTTCCCCTTCTCACTTTCTATCTCTACTTGCAATCCTTCACCCAATTTCTAATACCCCCTCCTCCCCCACCCTACCCCCTTCTCTTCTTGCTTCAAAACACTTCCATGCCCCTCCCCATCGCCCTCCTAACACCCCATCACTATTCTCTCATCTCCAATGCTATTCGCCACATTTTGGCGCGGCTGTGTTGCATTATTCATGAGATGCCCTGACAGCTGACATCATGAGTAACCAAAGGAAAAAGATAGCAGTGAATGAGACTCCATTGCATGTTAATACGTCACGCTTGAGCTGCTGTAGTTCCAAGGCTTCGCTTTGCTGGAATTGTGTCGTCTGGTACAGAATGCGCCCCCTTGTGTCTAATGGCGCCTCGTGTCGCCTTGACCTTCGCATCTTCTGTGACTTTATGTGCAGACCGTATACATGTTTCGCATGTTTAGTTTCCGGTTGTCACGGAGCCCTACATTTTGCGAGAGCGGTGCAGTGCGTCGAAGATGCTAGCATTGCACCAAAACTTTGCCGTTTGTCAGGTATCACTGGGGAAGGTTTCAATGTTTTTGTGAGGCAGTGCTGCCCCATCGCGTCAAAGGGTCACGTGAATTTTTGAGAGCACGACGTACTTCCAGTGCATCTTCAGCTGCGGACCTTGTCCATCTTCTTTGAATAAGAAAAATTATAATGTATTGTAAATCAGCACCCATTCTAGTTCACTGGAGACTTCGCCTACCGGCGAAATTGTCTCTAGCCCAGTTGACATCACGTGATGGAAGGTTTTCGTCCGAAATATGCAAATGGTGGTCACACGAGAGGCTTGTGGGATAGCCGATCTTCTCCCTGACATACGCCGTTAAAGTAGCTCCAAGACGATTTCGCACAAAATTTACTCTTCTTGAGGCAATAAACAAGCGTTTATTCGATAAAATAACATGTCTGTGTTGAAATGGAAAGAAGTTTTGACATGTGAATGATTTCTGTAAAAAGTGGAGGGAAAAAAGAATCAGGACGAACTATTTTTGGCGAAAAGCTGTAATGCGAGGGTCAAGTCTATTACGCATTCATTGCGAACTGTGCCAGAGTCACTACTGACTCGGGCTCACAGAATGATCAGCACTATGACTATGGCCAGAGACAGTGCTCCAGCAGCGTGCCGGCATACAACCTGGAGCGCGTTGCGGCGCTACCTAGCCCAGCAAGATTTGGCTAGTCTCGGTCCAAGGCAAGAACTAGGCCTAAAGCAACGACCCACGAGATCTCGTAGTCGGAAGTGGAGAGAGCAAGATGGCGGCCAGAATGCGAGAAACCTTGAAAAAGATCATTTTTATGGAAATGACAGACCACAGCGACGTTATTGCAGCTGCTTTCCTGTCAACAAAAATCTACAACGGTTTAGATCTATTACTCGGTAAATTTACTGGCAAAACATAGCTGAAGTAGGGTGTTTAGATAGATTACCTACCCAAATGGTACAACAACACACACGACGACACGTGCATCGACTCATGAAATGAGTGGACCTTCACTTTCAGATGGGCAGACATTTTTGACTGACTCGCAAAGGGAGGGTGGCCGGGGTCGGACTGACAACAGTACCAAAAATACGTCGTGACAAAAGCTTCCGACTAAAATTCGGAATTAATTTAATTTTAGTCGGAAGCTTTTGTCACGACGTATTTTTGACTGACTCGGCCCGATCTGTGATTTAAACACCAGTTTTAAAGACATAACAAGCGCTCACCGGTCTGCAACTGCTGCCAACTGGCAGTTGGGACGGTTACATTAAAAATGTATCATCTAGAAACACAAAGCTAAGCTTTGTGTGTCGCACCGCTGCCATTTTTTCTCGTTATTCTCGCTAGGCGGAGCACCTCTCAGAGCTGCTTGCGAAGTCTCGCCTAGGCCTCGTTTTCCTCGGAGCGAGAGCGTTGAGAATGCTTGGTTTTCTCGCTTTTCTTGGCAAATCTTGGCAACTCTCGCCGTTTGCAACGCGCCCCTGGTGATAGGACATCGGGTAGCGCGTGCTGCGAGTTGACTCCGCAAAATCAGTGGGGCACTGCTTCTCTATCACAAGACACTTTCAAGCCGGAGTTCATTCAATAGTGAAACTGTTTTCCTTGCAATTTCCCACAACTCTTCTCATCCGTGGGTAAGGCGCCAGAACGAATGTGCTCGCGTATAGTTGTCAGTGCTGGTAAGGCATCGTGGAAAGGTATGTGTCCTTGCGTTTCGATTTTTCAACATTCAGTTTCAGCTCGAGTGATTTTTTTACGTGTGTCTGTGTTTCGTGGACTGGACGTGCATGATGGAGAAATGGGCAGTCAGAAATCGAGGTAGACACATGAGCTCTGAAATTTATCGCCCGCATCCGTTCATGTGGTATGAGCGATAACTCATATTATATCGCTAAGTGAGTACAGGTCTCTCTGTGGACGTAGCTCTGAACGGATTCTAAGATCGGAAAGCTGATTTCAAATCTTCGAAAGCGCCTTGACGTGAGTACATACGTTTTACCCAGAAGGTTAACCATACGGCACGTAGTTTTGAGGGATGCGAGGGACAGGGGGTGGTAGGGTTTGAATGGAGAAAGGGAGTGGAGATGGGGAAACGCCAAGACTGGAGGCAGTTTGGGGCTGCATTGTCCGCTACAAAGGCAGGCTGGTCACACTGCTGTAGATGCGGTGAGGTGCGACTGCTGCGTGCCTGGGGCCATCACAGCCCTCTGGCGGGGTGTGGAGACGTGCAGGCTCTGGGCGTGCTTGGGGGAGCTGTCCACTCCACTGGCGACACCACGCCTGCAGACAGGACTGGCCTACCCGCGCCTTGCGTGTGCAGCGTGAATCAGTAGCACTCGCACTGAAGTGTGTCGGCCCGCATTGCTGCTTCTGACTGCTGTCCCACTGTGGTTGCTGTTGCATGCGTTGTTGCTGTCTCGGTGTCTCAAGTGCTGTCTGCCCATCGCGCCCCCTCACAGAGCCTCACGCCCCTTCACAGAGCCTCCCCTCCCCTCACAGAGCCTCCCCCCCCCCTCACAGAGCCTCCCCCCTCCCCCCCCCCTCACATAGCCTCGCGCCCCCTTACGGCAGCCTTTCGCCTCTCTCGGTTTCCTGTGCGTCGCTGCCGAGAGGCAGGCGGAGGAGGAGAGACGTAAGGGAGGAAATGATTGCGTTTAGTGATGTATCCAGCTTTCACTAATAGCAAATTCAAACATGGAGGTGTCTGAAATAATGAGATCCTTCTCTCTCGCATCATCATCATCATCATCATCGTCGTCGTCGTCGTCGTAGCCGTCGTCGTCGTCGCCGCCGCCGTCGTCGTCGTCACCTTTTTTTTGCCTCGTCCTCCTTACGTTCCACACCGCACACACACGCATTTGCACGCGCGCGCGCGCATATACACACAAATGCACTTGTCGCAACTTTCCCTTTCCCTGTCTTTTTGTTCTGCCACCGCCGCTCTTCCATTCTCGTCCTTTCTTTTTCTTCACTGCTGCGCTGACTTATTGGAGCGTGCTGAACGTGGCAGTGACGCTGTGAATGCTGCATGGATTTACAAGAGGCTCAATAGTTTATCAACGTCTGTTGTTGAACACACTGGAGAAGTGACGTGCGGGTAATAGCTGTAGTCGAGGCGAGGGATTCACACAGTCCAGCATATGTCGCACAAAGTTGTTCAGCGATAACAAGTTGCACAATCTGCAGCAGTAACGATGCACCTCGCAAGGGAGAGGTTACCAATGTGTTCAGTGCACTTCTGATTGGGAAATGAAATCGAACAGTTATGTTTCCTGGTTTAAGTGTAAGCGACTACCCACCTTAGCTCAAACAGGTGAAAACTTCGATATTATTTCCTACCATTTTTTGAATGATTTCAATATTGTTGTCAGGACACTGCACACTTGCAGTATCGTCCAAAGTGCTTTGTCATGTGTTCTTTTGTTTTCGAATTACTTTCGTTGATTTAATGCTTTACGACATAGCGCAGAGCGTCCCTGTTTGGGTTCGTTTGCATCGAAAAGGGAGACATAGGAGAGGAAATATTGTCCTCTGTAGTTGCTAACACCGGTGTATCCGGCAGACGGAAATCGTACACGACGGCGTGTTTATGTTGATAAAGTAGAGGGATTCATTTCCATGGGTGTAATTGGTCTTCCTTTCTCGCCCACTGATGTTGTGCATGTCTTCAACGTTACTCTTTCTTGGTGCTGTTCAAATGTCCATTACCGGTGGTGGAGTGTGGAGACAGCGAGTCGTCTTGCCTTCAACAACACGCGACCTGCTTCACGGGCGGTGGACGTTGGAAGGCGCGCATAGCTTGAGCGTCAAGCGTCGCCCCTGAAATAGCTGGCCTCCCCTACCTGCCCGCCCAGTTGATGTTTCGTATGTAAATAATTCACGTCGTTGTGTGCCCAGTGTGAGCAGTGGCTCCACACACGCCAACACGGCCCTGGAGAGTTGAGAGGGGTGGAAGAAGGGGGGGGGGGGGGAGAGAGAGAGAGAGAGAGAGAGAGAGAGAGAGAGAGAGAGAGAGAGAGAGAGAGAGAGAGAGAGAGAATTCCAGGCTAAGACAGGTGGCCAGGAACAGAGCCCAAGGCACAGAGAGAAAGGCTGGCAGAAATGTCAACAGTTAGGTCAACTCTGGTGAACATTCTGGATAGAGCGAGGAACGGAGTCGGCAAGACAGGAGACAAGAGAGCGGCTGAGAGTGATTAATAGAACAACACCGGAACGCCAGTGCCGTAATGTTGAATGGCCTGATCGATCTGTTAGTTCCCGCGCTGATCGATACCCTGATTGACTGGCAATGGGGGCCAAGCCCGAGATTGTTGTGGCAGGCAGATACTCTGTTGTCTCCACCAGAGTTATTCACCCCAGTAGCCTTGACCTTGCCTCTGATCAATGGTGAGCCTACCTGATTATGGAATGTGGGTCAAGCTATTCTTGCCTGCTTGGTTAGTGAAGTGGTAAGGAGGTGGTGCTATAGGGGTGGGGAAGTCGGGATGGGGGGCAAAGTTGAGGGTGAGGGGCTCCAAACAACGCACCTGTATATCACTTGAACAGAGGCGTGGCCTTGATCAAATTCTTCCTCACCTTTGCAGTCGCTTCTTCGCTTCGCTTGCCTCGGCGAGCTTGTTCTGTGAAGAAAAACAAGTGGAGGAGGATCTGTTTGGGACGAGAGGTCTGGCGTGGCGTTTTCATTGAACTGATCCAACTGTCCGCCTGCTTTGCCTCGGACCCGCTGGAGACCTTTTTCCTGACACTTCGCTTCGTCAGTTCATGTTATTCAGCCCTGTGGCAGCGCTGTCGGTTTGCCTTTCGCCAGTCAAGAGAAAAGTCGTAAATAAGGCATGTGCCCATAGCACATTCCTCTAGGTAGTTTCTGTCTCTGCACGGAAGAATGTTACGGCTTGGAGAGACGTACAGAGGAAGATCAAATTTTGGACAGAGCATTCCGAACAAATCCCTATCAAACGGGTGTCAAGATTATTTCTGCGGCCAAGATTAATGGTTCTCTCAAGGGCCATAGAGCGATAGATTCGGAATAGTAGCATGTCTTTGAAAGTATGAAATGACAAAAGCGGCAGAAATAGGTTGTAGCTTTAAGGGTGTAAACAAACAGCTTAACGGTTCATTAAGATGGAGTCTTCGCGAAGGTCATGAGACATATGATGCTACACCTAAAAAATTAAGTTTGAAGATGTTTGACAAGAATTTATCGTTGGTTTAGCAATGTCTTCAATTCCTAGAATTACTTTCATTTGTGACAAATTGCTCTTTGCCCATTCTTTCTACGCCACACGAATGTACGGATCTCTCCTTCCCCTGCAAAAGGACGGCGAAATTGTTTTATTCTAACCAATGAATAGCAGCCATAAAGCTGTGAACTAACTGAAAAAAAAGTAGACGTAAAAACTCCGAATTGTCCTGTCGAGTCTTGGTTTCAGCCTTTCTATGTGCATCACATTTAGCAGCCGCGTGGCTTCTTGCGTGTATTGGACATCAAGTGTTTTTTTCCTGCGACACAGGATCTTCTCCGCTGAGCAGTGTATTATTGGACTGATCTGTCCTCCTTCATCTGTGGTCTGTATTGCTGTCCTGTGTGCGATTTATTTCGGTCAGTTCTTGCCTGTCCTTGTGGGAAAGCGGAGCGGTTACGGGGGCTTTGCCTGTGTGAAAACGTCTGTGAAGTCCTGCCAGGAAAAGCCATCTCGCTCCTTGGAGGGAGCGTTATGGTTCAGGAGTGCGCGTCTCTCTTCGTTTGTTGTCCAGCCAGCGCAGTCCTTGACGCTGAGGGGATTGAGGTGAAGCTTTCCTGGACGGACTCCTTCAACTCCTGTCATCCAGGTGTCCATACGATTTGATGCAGCTTTTTAGAAGCGTCAGTGGTGAACAACGTAGAGCCTCTTCAGCAAAGCGGGAAGGCGTGGTCTTCCAGACACGTGCTTTTGTCCCCATGGTGCTTGAGGTTTTCTTTAGAAGTTGCATTTGCTCATTAGGGTTACGGGAAAGGGGTGTGAACTCTGGACATAACCCCCCAAAAATGTAGAAAAGATGACTGGCTGCCTAGACATCACTTCTCTAATGACAAAATGAAAAAACTTAATATCGTGAAAAACTTAGTAACAAATTTATCTGAATGAAAAACGTTGTAATGTAGCCGATTATCTGATAAACTTATTCAAACGTTCATATCCTCGCTTACGTAAGGCCTAAAAAGAAAAAAAATGTTTGTGGTTACGGTAACAGGGGGGGGGGGGGGGGGGGAGGAGGGGGGAGGAGAATGGAGGGGGGGGGGGGCGGTAGGTCGGCCTGGACTTTTCAATAGGAGACGCCTGAGTGAACAATTAAGATTTCTCTTTCGCTGAAAAACCCGATTTTTAAGAATACTTAAGTAATGGATTCTCGGAGTACCCATAGGGAGGGAAGAAGGGACAGCACACAATTCGTTAATTACCGGTGATTTCTTCCATCTCTCTTTCTCTCTCTCTCTCTCTCTCTCTCTCTCTCTCTCTCTCTCTCTCTCTCTCTCTCTCTCTCTCTCCTCCCTCTCTCTCTCTCACATGATCGAAAAAATGTTTAGGGTCTAAACGCAACTCTTCTCGGCCTAACTCTATTTTTATCACAGCCCAGAATTAATTTGTTCAAACACAGCTTATCTTACTTAGGGACTACTATGTGGAATACACTGCGTAATTATCTAAATATTCTGAAATCTGTGCAGAATTTAAAATCGAATCTGCACGTCCGTCCGTCCGTCCGTCCGGGCGTCCGTAAAAAACTTAAACGTTGGATTTTTCTCGGAGACTATTAAGTCTATCAACACCAAATGTGGCATGATGGTGTATGATGACAAGGCCTAAAAAAACATACATAGTGACTTGACCTTGCTTCAAGGTCAAGGTCACAGGAGCCATAAATGTGGTCTCAAAAACAGTCATTTTTCACATTTTCCCAATTTTCTCCCACGTTATTGAGAATGGCGACCTTAGCTACAAGTGGTATATAGGTCAAAGCAAGCCCTATCTTTTGATACCAGTTTGGTTGACCTTGCTTCAAGGTCAAGGTCACAGGAGCTCTTCAAAGTTGGATTGTATACATATTTTGAAGTGACCTTGACCCTGAACTATGGAAGATAACTGTTTCAAACTTAATAATTATGTGGGGCACATGTTATACTTTCATCATGAGACACATTTGGTCACATATCATCAAGGTCAAGGTCACTTTGACCCTTATGAAATGTGACCAAAATGGGGTAGTGAACCACTAAAAGTGACTATATCTCATGGTAGAAAGTGCCAATAAGCACCATTGTGCTTCCTATGTCTTAAATTAAGAGCTTTGTGTTGCATGACCTTGGATGACCTTGACCTTGGGTCAAGGTCACATGTTTTTTTGGTAGGAAAAAAATGTGTAAATCATTTTTTAGTGTATGATGTCATTGCTAGGTTTAGTTGTTTGACCTTGACCTTGAAGGTCACCTGAAGGTCAAGGTCATATAAAGGTCAAGGTCAAGCATGTGAGTCGTATGGTCTTTGCCCTTCTTGTTTTACCATCATTCTAGATAATTTCTCAGCTAATTCTAAATTCTATTGGAGATTATTTTCTGTTGTATTTCGTTAACGTGAATTTATTGTGACTACTGTTAT
>JAWQFJ010021914.1:0-7500 GCA_034096865.1 Theodoxus fluviatilis
TAATCTTGTTCAGATCAGTTCTCTCTCTTTCACACACGCACGCACACACACACACACACACACACACACACACACACACACACACACACACACACACACACACACACAAACAAACACATTCTGTGTACTTCCATATTTCCCATGTACATAAACACAGCGGAAGACCACGTCCGAGCGCATGGACAGCATGGAGTGCTTGCAAACGCGCAACACCATATACGTACGCTCTATGAATTAGGTCCCTTGAATTGATCGAAATGAATCGAGGCCTAACATTGTGGACAAAATTGTCAACAATTGAACCCGGGTTGCTTGTTTTTCGTTGAAAAAGTTCTCGTGCCATTCGATATGACACCATGGTGTGTTCTATGAAGTGGAAAAACTGATGTGATATCTGAATCTTCAGTTATTTCGTCTATCGGCAACTTCTTCACCGACTCTGGCGCCAGGACGCAGCCATGTTCTTCTGCCTTGCGAGTTGATGATTGGCCGTTTTTCCTAGCTGTAAAAGCGTCTCACTCGCCCTCGTCTAGCCATTCAGGGAGAATCTCGAGATTTGTGTCCAAACAAACGGACCCATTGTCTACAACGCCACGCGCGGTACAAATCAGATTGACTTTCTTGCACGTATGTCAAAGGCCCTTAGGCTACAAGTCAACCCGGATTTGACCAAAGTGATGGTCTTTAGAAGAGGTGTATTTTTAATGTAGTCTGAAAGATAGCATCCAAAACAGAAAATTAGACTGAGGGTGGTTAATAGGTATAGATATTTACTACCAAGCTTTCAAAACGTGCGTCAGTCGAAGAAACATCCGTAAAAAGCAAACAGAAAACAGTCCACGAAATGAAGGCAATGTGGTTCTACACGGTACTAATCCGACAGTACTTTCTAAACTTTTTGATTCTCATGTGGAATCTTGCATGTTCATATATGTGTTTTCGGTAGAAAAAGATTCCTTGAGCTAGATACAAGGGCACCTAACCACTTCGTCTAAGGCAACCTTGGCAGATGATACCCACTCGTGATTAATAGTATAATCAGTGTAATTAAATATTTGCTCAGACTGCAAAAAAAAGTTGCACTTGCAATTACCTAAACAGACAAATTAAATTATACTTAATGCCAATATTCCTGAGGACAAAAACTGGCCAGACATAATAAAAGACATCTTGTGTAAACTGGGTTACACATATGCATGGTCAAACGGAAGAGTCAGCAACAAAAGCTGTTTCTTGAATCAATTAAAGCAAAGATTACATGATTTCTGATTCCAATCATAGGACAAAAGAAACAGGTACCAGCAGCAGATTTTTGTAGTACGTGTTGCACTCTTCTCTTGCAATATCCTGTTGTACAGGGGTTCTCCTAGCTTGCACCGCGAAATCGAAGTTCACAAATGCTGGTGGTCGTTTAAAAAAAAATTCACGCACTGGTCGATACACAGTGGTGAAAATCAATAAACGGTCATCATCGTAACAACTTCACTCTACTCGCAGTGCCGCAGAGGACTCTCTCCTTACAAAGGAGGACTCGTTTATCCTCTAGTTAAGCTCTCACCTTAACTCTGTCGTATCTGCTCTTCTCGTGTCCCTCTCTCTCGCTTTATCGCGCTTTATATACCTAAACACAGGTTCCAGAGCTTTCGAGAACAGCCTACGCTCTAAATTTAGCCCGCCTCGACAACGTGACTGATCAACGACCTGGCGGAGAGGCTGGTTGTAAACAAACCGATTGCGCTACCATCTTCTTGTACTATCTAGAACCTTCACAACATACGCTTCCCTTTAAGGGCTTACATAGTCAAAAACGATACCTGAGGTTTCTTGCTATCAACAATTTTAAGGATGCTTGTATTCGCTTTTGATTTGGTCTGAATATCTCACGAAATAATCAGCGTTATGACTATCACGAAACAAGAGATCTTGCTTGCCTACTTGGTGGTATGCCTGATAATGGAAAATAGTTGTTGGATTGTGGTGCATACGATAGGCTAAGAGAAACTTTGTTGCATTCTAATTCAGAAATAACGTGTATCAATATTTTGAAACAAACTAATAGACATACAATAAAAGATGTATCGATATATATCATTTATGCTCTCTGAGTCAAGAGGAAAACAGTATGATTAGCACTTATAAAAACCGCTGGCGCTGAACCTCCAGGTTTTGGCACACACAAAAAATTGGGTTCAAACCCGCAATCTCTTGAGAAAAGAGGGGGGGAAAAACACACACAAAAACACAAAAAACAGGTCGGGTTCGAAAAAAGTTTCAGCGCGGATTCGAATCCGTTCACGCATGACCTAACGTTACAATTGTCCAGCGCTTTACCATCTGAGCCATTCATTTGGCAACTGACGTTACTACGTGTTTGTAAAGGAATTATAACGTTCTTTTCTGTAAACTCCCTCGCTTCATATTTTGCACTGTAAATTGTATAAAAATGGATGATAGTTCATGAAATTTGAGTGGTCTTGTACATTTTAGGATACTTAAGGTCTATTTCTGCCAAGTTTATTATCGATTCACTGCCATTAGGCCAAGCCAACAGACTACCAGTACCAAGTTGTTGCGCTTAAGTCAGGACAGACAGAACGAACACAGTGGTGAAAATCAATTAACGGTCATCATCGTAACAACTTCACTCTACTCGCAGTGCCGCAGAGGACTCTCTCTTTACAAAGGAGGACTCGTTTATCCTCTAGTTAAGCTTATACCTTAACTCTGTCGTATCTGCTCTTCTCGTGTCCCTCTCTCTCGCTTTATCGCGCTTTATATACCTAAACACAGGTTCCAGAGCTTTCGAGAACAGCCTACGCTCTAAATTTAGCCCGCCTCGACAACGTGACTGATCAACGACCTGGCGGAGAGGCTGGTTGTAAACAAACCGATTGCGCTACCATCTTCTTGTACTATCTAGAACCTTCACAACATACGCTTCCCTTTAAGGGCTTACATAGTCAAAAACGATACCTGAGGTTTCTTGCTATCAACAATTTTAAGGATGCTTGTATTCGCTTTTGATTTGGTCTGAATAACTCACGAAATAATCAGCGTTATGACTATCACGAAACAAGAGATCTTGCTTGCCTACTTGGTGGTATGCCTGATAATGGAAAATAGTTGTTGGATTGTGGTGCATACGATAGGCTAAGAGAAACTTTGTTGCATTCTAATTCAGAAATAACGTGTATCAATATTTTGAAACAAACTAATAGACATACAATAAAAGATGTATCGATATATATCATTTATGCTCTCTGAGTCCAGAGGAAAACAGTATGATTAGCACTTATAAACTACGTTATAAAAACCGCTGGCGCTGAACCTCCAGGTTTTGGCACACACAAAAAATTGGGTTCAAACCCGCAATCTCTTGAGAAAAGAGGGGGGGAAAAACACACACAAAAACACAAAAAACAGGTCGGGTTCGAAAAAAGTTTCAGCGCGGATTCGAATCCGTTCACGCATGACCTAACGTTACAATTGTCCAGCGCTTTACCATCTGAGCCATTCATTTGGCAACTGACGTTACTACGTGTTTGTAAAGGAGTTATAACGTTCTTTTCTGTAAACTCCCTCGCTTCATATTTTGCACTGTAAATTGTATAAAAATGGATGATAGTTCATGAAATTTGAGTGGTCTTGTAAATTTTAGGATACTTAAGGTCTATTTCTGCCAAGTTTATTATCGATTCACTGCCATTAGGCCAAGCCAACAGACTACCAGTACCAAGTTGTTGCGCTTAAGTCAGGACAGACAGAACGAACGAACGAACTTTATTTTACAAGGGTAGTGAATTAGGCAGTATTGCCTTTCTTACTTACATTCAGCCCTTGAGGCAAAATATTCAAATGTGGTAAGAGAGAGAGAGAGAGAAAGAGAGATACAGAGAGAGACAGAGAGAGAGACAGAGACAGAGAGAGAGACAGAGAGAGAGGGTGGGAGGGGAGCTGGGAAAAGGGGAGGAAGGGAAGAGAGAATGAGAGTAAGATGGTGGGTGGGGGAGAGAGAGAGAGAGAGAGAAGAGAGAGAGAGAGAGTGAGAGAGTGAGAGAGAGTGAGAGAGAGAGAGGGAGAGAGAGAGAGAGACAGAGAGAGAGAGAGACACAGAGAGAGACACAGAGAGAGACACAGAGAGATACAGAGAGAGAGAGACAGAGAGAGACAGAGAGACAGAGAGAGACAGAGAGAGAGAGTGAGAGAGAGAGAGGGGGGGGAAGCTGGGAAAAGGGGAGGAAGGGAAGAGAGAATGAGAGTAAGAGGGTGGGTGGGAGAGAGAGAGAGAGAGAGAGAGAGAGAGAGAGAGAGAGAGAGAGAGAGAGAGAGAGAGAGAGAGAGACAGAGAGAGAGACAGACACAGAGAGAGAGAGAGACAGAGAGAGAGTGAGAGAGAGAGGGGGGGGGGAGGGAAGCTGGGAAAAGGAGAGGAAGGGAAGAGAGAATGAGAGTAAGAGGGTGGGTGGGAGAGAGAGAGAGAGAGAGAGATAGAGAGAGAGAGAGGGAGGGAGAGAAAGAGGGGGGGAGGGGAGCTGGGAAAAGGGGAGGAAGGGAAGAGAGAATGAGAGTAAGAGGGTGGGTGGGAGAGAGATCGAGAGAGATCGAGAGAGATCGAGAGAGAGAGAGAGAGACAGAGAGACAGAGAGACAGAGAGAGAGAGACAGAGAGAGAGTGAGAGTAGCCATAAGTACTGATCAAAAGATCAGATAAAGACCTCGCAGCCTAAGACATCTGAGGACATATCTATCTATCTAAATTAATTCTCCTATAAACTGTCCTCGCAAATGACGTCACGTTATTGATGACGTCGCACATGTTGGAATTTCGCCATTCCTCCCCAGGTGTTTCGAAATTCTTCTGGCATATAGGATCGAAAATCTCCTCGCAAATGACGTCACTTTATTCGACGTCAAATGATAACGTCACAGAGTTTGCAAAATGGAGTCTGTTGAATCGTTTTCATTAAAACACCAAAATGTAAAAAAGTCACTTTCTTTTCAAACCTCGATTCTGAAAATTTGATAATATTGAATGGGACCTAACTTCCAGTCAGTGTGCAAAATCTCAAGGAAATCCGTCCAGCAGTTTTTGAGATATAGGCCGTGGAGACGGGACAGACACTCAGACACACACACACACAGACTAATAAAGTCTGTAGGACCTCCAGTAAACCTGGAGGGATAATCTTAATATCACACACTGTAACACATATGAATGTTGACATGTTTTGTATTTGTATTCATCTATTTTCCAATGATCTGTCTGTCCGTCTGTCTGCCTGTCTGTCGTGTCCGTCTGTCTGCCTGTCTGTCGTGTCCGTCTGTCTGCCGTGTCCGTGTTTCTGTCAGTCTGTCTGCCTGTCTGTCGTGTCCGTCTGTCTGCCTGTCCGTCTGCCTGCCGGGTCCGTGTTTCTGTCCGCCTGTCTGCCTGTCTGCCTGTCTCTCGTGTCCGTCTGTCCGTCTGTCTGCCTGTCCGTCTGTCTGCCTGTCTGCCTGTCTGCCGTGTCCGTGTTTCTGTCCGCCTGTCTGCCTGTCTGCCTGTCTGTCGTGTCCGTCTGTCTGCCTGTCTGCCTGTCTGCCGTGTCCGTGTTTCTGTCCGCCTGTCTGCCTGTCTGCCTGTCTGCCGTGTCCGTTTTTCTGTCCGCCTGTCTGCCTGTCCGCCTGTCTGCCGTGTCCGTGTTTCTGTCTGCCTGTCTGCCTGTCCGCCTGTCTGCCTGTCTGCCTGTCTGCCTGTCTGCCGTGTCCGTCTGTCTGCCTGTCTGCCTGTCTGCCGTGTCCGTCTGTCTGCCTGTCTGCCGTGTCCGTCTGTCTGCCTGTCCGCCTGTCTGCCGTGTCCGTGCTTCTATATGCCTGTCTGCCTGTCTGCCGTGTCCGTCTGTCTGCCTGTCCGCCTGTCTGCCGTGTCCGTCTGTCTGCCTGTCCGCCAGTCTGCCGTGTCCGTGTTTCTGTCTGCCTGTCTGCCTGTCCGCCTGTCTGCCTGTCTGCCGTGTCCGTCTGTCTGCCTGTCCGCCTGTCTGCCTGTCCGCCTGTCTGCCGTGTCCGTGTTTCTGTCTGCCTGTCTGCCTGTCCGCCTGTCCGCCTGTCTGCCTGTCCGCCTGTCTGCCTGTCTGCCTGTCTGCCGTGTCCGTGTTTCTGTCTGCCTGTCTGCCTGTCCGCCTGTCCGCCTGTCTGCCTGTCCGCCTGTCTGCCTGTCTGCCTGTCTGCCTGTCTGCCTGTCTGCCTGTCTGCCTGTCCGCCTGTCTGCCGTGTCCGTGTTTCTGTCCGCCTGTCTGCCTGTCTGCCGTGTCCGTCTGTCTGCCTGTCCGTCTGTCTGCCTGTCCGCCGTGTCCGTGTTTCTGTCCGCCTGTCTGCCTGTCTGCCTGTCTGCCTGTCTGCCTGTCCGCCTGTCTGCCTGTCTGCCTGTCTGCCTGTCCGCCTGTCTGCCTGTCTGCCTGTCTGCCTGTCCGCCTGTCTGCCGTGTCCGTGTTTCTGTCTGCCTGTCCGCCTGTCTGCCGTGTCCGTGTTTCTGTCTGCCTGTCTGCCTGTCTGCCTGTCTGCCTGTCCGCCTGTCTGCCTGTCCTGTCGCCTGTCTGCCTGTCTGCCTGTCCGCCTGTCTGCCTGTCCGTCTGTCTGCCTGTCCGCCTGTCTGCCTGTCTGCCTGTCCGCCTGTCTGCCTGTCTGTCTGTCTGCCTGTCAGCCTGTCTGCCTGTCTGCCGTGTCCGTGTTTCTGTCTGCCTGTCTGCCTGTCCGCCTGTCTGCCGTGTCCGTGTTTCTGTCTGCCTGTCTGCCTGTCTGCCGTGTCCGTCTGTCTGCCTGTCTGCCTGTCTGCCTGTCTGCCGTGTCCGTCTGTCTGCCGGTCCGCCTGTCTGCCGTGTCCGTGTTTCTGTCAGTCTGTCTGGCAGTCTGTGGTTCTTGTCTATGTGTGTATCTGTCAGCCTGTCTGTGTTTCTGTCTGTCTGTCAGTCTGTGTGTCATTCTGTCTGTCTGTTGGTC
Source organism: Theodoxus fluviatilis (assembly GCA_034096865.1). NCBI lineage: Eukaryota > Metazoa > Mollusca > Gastropoda > Cycloneritida > Neritidae > Theodoxus > Theodoxus fluviatilis. Next base: position 6,972 of record JAWQFJ010021914.1, read on the forward strand.
TGTCTGTCTGTGTGTCTGTCTGTCTCTTTGTGTATGTGTGTCTGTCTGTGTGTCTGTCGGTCTGTCTGTGTGTCTGTCTGTCTGCGTGTGTGTCTGTCAGTCTGTGTGTCTGTCTCTCTGTGTGTCTATCTGTATGTCTGTCTGCCTGTCCGTCTGTCTGTCTGTCTGTTTGTCTGTCTGTCTGTGTGTGTGTATGTCTGTCGCGTGCTCCTCTTTTAATACGTTTTAAATTAAATGGAGAGTGGAGATTTTCCCCCTAAAAAATCTCTTTGCCACACTGCTGGCTAACAAGCACAAATAAACGGACACTCAAAGTGGACACGGAGGCAGAAGGATAAAGTCAACAAATATAATTTTAATGACACTTTGAATGAAGAAGTAAGCAACCACGAAAGTTCGACAACATGCAAATCGCGAAACACAAACAATTGCAAACGCAAGCGAATTGCAAACAACAATCAAATTGCAAAGAACAATCAAATTGCACTAAACTAATGAAACGGCAAACAACAAATGAAATACTAGCAAT
>JAWQFJ010021915.1:0-12500 GCA_034096865.1 Theodoxus fluviatilis
GTGTTCGCTCCACGTGCACACACACATACACGCGTTAAACGGTTACTATCAAAAGGACGCTCACCTCAAAATCACAGGCCGTGCATACGCTGAACTCCTAGAACAGCACTGGCTCTCTCCCCGAGCCATAGCTAGTGCTAGCTGGACACCTGTCCCTGCACCTAGCTTGAGTCATTGGCCTCGCCGCGTGCCGAGGCACGGGCGGCCCAAGAGCGTACCCACAGTACGTCTTGCTTCGTCTCTAACAGACTTATGACTGACGTCACTCAGCAGCGGGATAAAATATATGACGTGTCCTCTCCAAGCCAATGAGAATATTCATGGTGACAACGCTTACGTGGCCTCATCACGCCCTAATCATCCAATCACGAGGTGACGCTTGCCCTGTCAGCAGAATTCAAGCTGCCTCGCAATTGAACCAATAGTTAAACCACCCTCTACTGATCAATTACATAGCCTTAGCAACAACGGCTGAATCCAGAACCTTCTGTTCTATTATTTTACGACTGAACCTCGCACTTCACCTGGCAAATCCACTGACCCAGCACATTCGCAAACATTCAACTGACTTCTACTCTTACCACTTAATTGTCAGCATTTTCCATGCGACAAGCCTCCCAACTTAAGATTAGACTCCGTCTACACCTTAAATATTTTCTTTCACATCACAACTCTCATGAGCAGTTATCCTTCAGATTAACTCCCATTCATCAACAAGGCAAAGCAAGACACAAGTCTCCTTTCATTCGAGTCACTCGACTAAAAATCAGCCGCACCACATGCCGCAACAATTTTTCCTAGAAGTGAACATTCCTCGCAAAAGACACAAGAATTCAGTACTCTAACACAAGTGGGGGACACTGGACATCTCTGCAGCTCTGGAGAGAGAGAACGGGTAGACGACTGCGCGCCTCAACGTCGTGACCTCGGCAGACCGGGACACGACGCCCCGCAGACTCCCCAGACTACACAAGAGCCAGCTCCTCACTCTACACATGCGTTCGCACTCGCTAGAAAACGGAATTCCTGCACACACCTTAGAAGCAAGAAGGAGGGCCTCATGTCAGGCCAAATACTACTCCCGCAGACTCTGCCAGTGATAGCGAAATACACATCGCCCTTCACGAGTTCACACGTGTGTCCTACACACAACACGCACGCTCAATGCAAACTCACTACGACTGAACACAACACAGTCTTTCTTGCAGCACCTCTCACGTACTGTCAAGACCTCTTACAACCACATAGAGCACAAGCACTCGCAACCCCCGTTAGTGCACACGTCGCATCTTGCACACAAGCCTACGACTATCAAATCACTAGCACTTGTCAACTAGTGATTCATTACATTGCTCTATCAATAGACCCCAAACGAACTAGTCTGTCAGACGCACGGACATCCACACATCCTGCGTTCTCAGCAACCACTCTCTCTATTAGATTCCTTGAAAATAGATAGTTGTCACATGACTGAAATCTCACCAAGCAGAACGTCATTGACACTTAATTAAGATAGCCCACCCCTCAGACTATCCCTAACCTAAGTTTTCTATTCCTCCAAAACAGCAGAGTTAACACAATACTGTAACTGAGACCAGACAACTCGAGCAGGCAATACTCTAGCCTCACATGTCTTTAGCTATCGCAGCCTCACCCTAGGGTTCACACGCACACATGCGCGAAGACATGCCACCCACAACAAACACTTGAGTTGACATGAGTCTCAATGTGGGAGGGGCTGGTCTTGCCAGACACAGTCTCCCCACAGACACGTGAATGGGAATAACACTACCTGTCAATCCAACGTCATACCCCTACGGGTCATGACATAGGGCCTGGCCCTAGAACTACGATAGCTCTATCACGAGCGTATCCCACGTGACAGCCTTCACGTCTCGACCCACCCAGTGGGTTTACACTACTGGGCCGCGCCCGAGTATACAGGTGGTGGCTCACCAAGAACACACAACGAGTGATAATCACTAAACAGCAACCTCCACAGGTTCTGCACAGGGACCCATGCCCTGACACCCAACAGGTAGCTTCTCCCCTTAGCATACCAAGGCGATCACACAATCACAAACAACACGTACAGGGACTCACACCCTCGTACACAACAGATAGCTTTCCAAGGCACCCGGCCGTCTCACCCCTAGCACAGCCTCACCTCAAGCACACAACACGTGATATCACACAATCACGAAGACCCCCCTCTCATGGGTGCACACCCGCGCCACCCCCAGGGAGAAATAAGGTGGGTCTCAGTCAGACCGTGTGGGCACCCCTAACCCCTCTAGCAGGTAACACGGTGCCCACTACCTCTCCTGACATGCAACACCTAAGTCACATTCACTCAGTCAGGTTCGCGCTCACTCACACCGAGCAGGGGCGCTGGGATACCTTGCATCCTCCAAAAAGACAGAGGTGGGCCCCCCTCAGGCTCCTGGAGAACGACAAGGCACCCAATCCCTCTCATACACGCGACCACTCACGCAGGCACTCTCGTAGATGCACTGCACTACATCACCTCACACATCCTCTGCATGCGCTCATCACTCTCGAGCTCCTAAGCATGCTCTCATCGTCCTCTCTCCAAGAGAACAGCCGCCCTATGCGGCGTCACCCTAGTGACACAGATTCCTCCCTCCAAGAGACTAACTACTAACACAACCCCATGCACTCTCCTCACTAGGACACATGCTAGTAGACGGCATTTACTCTGTACACTCACATGTACTCTGCACTCTCAGCTCGGTCACACCGACTTTCACAGAGCGCACACAATAACAGCTGGGCATACAAACCCACTATCGCACATGACGGTGCGTTGACCAAACGGGTCTACAGAGTGCACACAACGGTGTTGTAGCCCCAGGCTACAGAGAACACACGACGGTGCTGGCCCCAGGCCACAGAGCGCACACAACGGTGCTGGCAATACAAGCCACAGGGTCTCACCCTGACTCTGCCTCTAACTCTGTCTATGACTGTCTCTGACATCCGTCTCTGACTCTGCCTCTGACTATGCCTCTGACTATGTCTCTGTCACACCTCAAGACAACTGTCATAACCAAATCGAGGTGGACAACACAGACACTACACCACACTAGGAAGGTGCGCAGGGTAACCTCACCACCTCAGGAGGAAAGAGAGCGGGTCCCAAGCGGACCGTGCCTACACTCTCAGTCTCACTGAGTGTGAGGCACCCCTCTCACGCAGCCGACCCCTATCTGACTCATATCTCCAGTCAACACGCCACACACACACGCTGGCGCTCGACAACAGCATCAGCTGCCTACACTTCCAACAGAACTAGCGCAACCTCCAGTTGGCTATTCATACACGCAACCGTTCCCCACGGAAAGACGTTGGAAGTAAACAGACGGCACACTGACCTAACTCAAACAACATCCGGTCCATCCACACACATGTCCTAGACATTGCTACACCGGACAAATCCACAAAAACTGGAATGAGTCAACAACAGCCACTCAGGCTTTACCACTGTTGCTAAGGAAATGCTTATCACTATAACAAGTGAACTAATCTCTGCACACAACACAGAGCAGCTACACACACGTCCCGTACTGCAGCAGCATCCTAGCAACTTCACACATCACATGTGAAACTCCTATTGAACTATCCTCCCTACAGGAAGAAAACCTGCCCTAAGCAGTTTATTCTAGGATTTCCTGACTAACTTCCCTTCTCACTAAGGAATAGTCAATCTAAACAATAAGACGGTTGCCCTATCAACCAAAAGCATGTCTCTACTCATATCCTAGAAATAATTTTGAATAGCACTTAACTCGATAAGTCTATCAGGATTGCCCAGCCGGGCGAGATCCACTACAACTAACTTGTGCACAGGTGAGCCTATACCCACGGCTTTCACTTAGCCTAATAGGAAGGACAATCAACCTTTGATCCCTTTGATCACTCACGCAGCGGCGTACTCCCTCTCCCTAAGTTTTCCACTCAGACTAGCCTTGCTTGCTCATGCAGCCACGCCTACGCGCGTGACCATATCCTCACAAGCTAAGTTTCACAGCATTCTTGTCTTAGCTTACTTAACTAAGTCAAACAAGAATCAATTTAAAAGACTGGGAAAACAACATCAAGCAACTAAGCTAAGCCGCACTCAGCAACAGGGAGTACATCCAACAATGCATATCAAGTCACCACAAGAAATGCAAGTTCAAAAATACAAAACCCTCAGTGTCTATGTTGCAGGAAAGCGGCAACCCCACAAAAATGATTGTTAATTCTCAAATTAATTAGGAAACATCCTAGGCTAGGCTCGCCACTTGTGGCGGTTAAAGGGGGTTTTCATTAAACCCAAAACCCCAGTTACCGCTTTCCTACAACTGATAATAAAATAAATACGTAAATAATAGAAAAAGATACTAAAACAACAAATCAATGAGACACTGAGGAGCAAAATTTGGTTTTTCTAAATAACAAGTTTAATCATGACATAAAAGTTGTAAAATAACTCCCATCCCCACCATGGTTCCCCAACAATATACAAGTACAATACCATCACAATCCATAGTACTCCATATCTTCACACAAGCTCAATGGAGCGAGAGCACACGTCTCATTCACAGGCGTGGCTTCGCAGAAGCTTCTTGGAACTGAGGGCTGTGCCGACCAATCAGAGCACGCGCCCAGTTGGCCGGTACACGACCCACAACCTACAATTAATAACAAGGCGCCGAACGCCGTTCTAAAGCCTGTCTTTCGACAGTAAACGTTAAACCCTCTTACCAGACGAGTTTCTCTCAGAGCAAAAGCAACTTGACAGTCAGTACACCTCACATTAATTCTAAGTAGTAAATGGCGACTCTCCCAGAAAGTCCCATGAGTAGCTCCATGCTCACTCACTTACAATTCGCTCGCATACCCAACCGAGGAATTACGGCAATAATGGCGACTTCTAAAGCCCCAGAGTAGCCTCAGCTCACTCTCACACAGTTCGCTCGTACACTCGACGAGGAATTACGGAAATGTCCTCCTTGACCCCTGCTGTATGATCATGCACGTTACTTAGTTAAGAGATAATTACTGATTTGGCCTCGCGCCAAGCATTCTGACCAAGTTCTTATAACAATCACCGCGTGATTACGGAAATATAGAAGATAAGACACCTTACCCGGGCTGATCCAAAAAATCTTCACACATATAAATCCGTCTGCTCTGAGTCCTGAGCCTTGCCACCGCTGACAAGCTCATGCGTGGACACTGGACTGTCCACGCGCATCCATCCTCCCATGTCGTCTGCTACAGCTGACAGTCCTGGAGCAGAGATCCGTCTCTCCCCAATCCTCGTCACCATGATACGCTCGGCTCCGGTTCTTCTCCCCGAGATAGTACGTAGGATAATCGTGCCCCAGGCGATGACTGGACTTCAAAGTAGACCAACAGCGACGCCGCGTTCCACAGCGCCGGACATCACGACAAGGAGCGGGCAGCAACAGCTACCATAGACGATACACAGGTGCACCCGACCTGTTACGGTTCTCTCTCCACCAGAAAACTTTACATGTGGTATAGGAACCACGCTCCAACAGAACACTCCTGGGACTGTTGAGCACCGACGACCAATTCGCACTAAACGTGAGACACTGTTCCAAAGCTCTCCACGTTTCCAAGAGTAATGCGCCTCCAAGCACAATTACCAGCTCAACAACCATTGTTAAGTACACAGAGTGGGGAAAGCAGTACACGCACCACATAGCGAAGTCCCGGACTCCCATGGGAAAAAAATAGAATACCACATCCATTTCAGTACTCCGTACAGTTCTCATTCCCTCACAGTTCTGTAGTAGTTGTAGTTTAATAGGCCTGCAAGTAAATAGCACGCAACCGTCACTATCAGTATCACATATGCAGAAACAGCCTTACATCCCTCTCGCACACCATTATGCAGAGAATACTTTAGAGATGCTCCCCCGCGTCATACAAGAACCCATTGACTAACATTCATTGAACATAAGTCGTCAAACATCCCCACTTACGATGTATTTAACTAATCGCTCACCCCACACGGTAGCATTATCAAAAATTCAAACGAATCAAATCATTTAACATAACCGGTGTTCTCTCCACGTGCACACACACATACACGCGTTAAACGGTTACTATCAAAAGGACGCTCACCTCAAAATCACAGGCCGTGCATACGCTGAACTCCTAGAACAGCACTGGCTCTCTCCCCGAGCCATAGCTAGTGCTAGCTGGACACCTGTCCCTGCACCTAGCTTGAGTCATTGGCCTCGCCGCGTGCCGAGGCACGGGCGGCCCAAGAGCGTACCCACAGTACGTCTTGCTTCGTCTCTAACAGACTTATGACTGACGTCACTCAGCAGCGGGATAAAATATATGACGTGTCCTCTCCAAGCCAATGAGAATATTCATGGTGACAACGCTTACGTGGCCTCATCACGCCCTAATCATCCAATCACGAGGTGACGCTTGCCCTGTCAGCAGAATTCAAGCTGCCTCGCAATTGAACCAATAGTTAAACCACCCTCTACTGATCAATTACATAGCCTTAGCAACAACGGCTGAATCCAGAACCTTCTGTTCTATTATTTTACGACTGAACCTCGCACTTCACCTGGCAAATCCACTGACCCAGCACATTCGCAAACATTCAACTGACTTCTACTCTTACCACTTAATTGTCAGCATTTTCCATGCGACACCCACTCTCCACACCTGTGTATGCAGTCCTACCCCTCACACCTGTGTATGCACTCCCACTCTCCACACCTGTGTATGCACTCCCACTCTCCACACCTGTGTATGCACTCCTACTCTCCACACCTGTGTATGCACTCCCACCCTCCACACCTGTGTATGCACTCCCACTCTCCACACCTGTGTATGCACTCCCACTCTCCACACCTGTGTATGCACTCCCACCCTCCACACCTGTGTATGCACTCCCACTCTCCACACCTGTGTATGCACTCCCACTCTCCACACCTGTGTATGCACTCCCACTCTCCACACCTGTGTATGCACTCCCACCCTCCACACCTGTGTATGCACTCCCACTCTCCACACCTGTGTATGCACTCCCACTCTCCACACCTGTGTATGCACTCCCACTCTCCACACCTGTGTATGCACTCCCACTCTCCACACCTGTGTATGCACTCCCACTCTCCACACCTGTGTATGCACTCCCACTCTCCACACCTGTGTATGCACTCCCACTCTCCACACCTGTGTATGCACTCCCACTCTCCACACCTGTGTATGCACTCCCACTCTCCACACCTGTGTATGCACTCCCACTCTCCACACCTGTGTATGCACTCCCACTCTCCACACCTGTGTATGCACTCCCACTCTCCACACCTGTGTATGCACTCCCACTCTCCACACCTGTGTATGCACTCCCACTCTCCACACCTGTGTATGCACTCCCACTCTCCACACCTGTGTATGCACTCCCACTCTCCACACCTGTGTATGCACTCCCACTCTCCTCTCTCCACACCTGTGTATGCACTCCCACTCTCCACACCTGTGTATGCACTCCCACTCTCCACACCTGTGTATGCACTCCCACTCTCCACACCTGTGTATGCACTCCCACTCTCCACACCTGTGTATGCACTCCCACACTCCACACCTGTGTATGCACTCCCACTCTCCACACCTGTGTATGCACTCCCACTCTCCACACCTGTGTATGCACTCCCACTCTCCACACCTGTGTATGCACTCCCACCCTCCACACCTGTGTATGCACTCCCACTCTCCACACCTGTGTATGCACTCCCACACCCACACCTGTGTATGCACTCCCACTCTCCACACCTGTGTATGCACTCCCACTCTCCACACCTGTGTATGCACTCCCACCCTCCACACCTGTGTATGCACTCCCACCCTCCACACCTGTGTATGCACTCCCACCCTCCACACCTGTGTATGCACTCCCACTCTCCACACCTGTGTATGCACTCCTACTCTCCACACCTGTGTATGCACTCCTACCCTCCACACCTGTGTATGCACTCCCACTCTCCACACCTGTGTATGCACTCCCACCTCCACACCTGTGTATGCACTCCCACCCTCCACACCTGTGTATGCACTCCCACCCTCCACACCTGTGTATGCACTCCCACTCTCCACACCTGTGTATGCACTCCCACTCTCCACACCTGTGTTTGCACTCCCACTCTCCACACCTGTGTATGCACTCCCACTCTCCACACCTGTGTATGCACTCCCACTCTCCACACCTGTGTATGCACTCCTACCCTCCACACCTGTGTATGCACTCCCACTCTCCACACCTGTGTATGCACTCCTACCCTCCACACCTGTGTATGCACTCCTACCCTCCACACCTGTGTATGCACTCCTACCCTCCACACCTGTGTATGCACTCCCACTCTCCACACCTGTGTATGCACTCCTACCCTCCACACCTGTGTATGCACTCCCACTCTCCACACCTGTGTATGCACTCCTACTCTCCACACCTGTGTATGCACTCCTACCCTCCACACCTGTGTATGCACTCCTACTCTCCACACCTGTGTATGCACTCCTACCCTCCACACCTGTGTTTGCACTCCCACTCTCCACACCTGTGTATGCACTCTTACCCTCCACACCTGTGTATGCACTCCCACTCTCCACACCTGTGTATGCACTCCTACACCCCACCCCCTACATCTGTACTGTATCTAGACCTGACGTCACTCTTTTGATTAGCGTGATTCATGTGGTGTTTTTAAGAAAGTTTTCGGGGCGTACCTGAATATCATTTGCTAGTAATGTTCTAATGACACTAAACATTTCGTTCTTCTAATTCATTCATGGGACGATATAATTATGTCATTATCATCATCATCATTGCTTGTATTGCGTTATTCCGATAAGATCGCTCATAGTGCGATTATTCAAATTAATGTGTTCTTCTGAAGTCCCTTGAAAATGACCATTTTCTCATGGAATTCGGTAGAGAATTCCACACAGCAGGGCCAGCTGATGAAAAGGCCTTCAGTCCATGTGACGATTCGCCTGCTGTGCGCCGCATCAGGGGGGACAGCGTGGCAGAGCGTATGGCTCTTCTGGCTTTGTGTTATGATGCGATTATCTTGCAGAGAGGAAGGAGCGATGGAGTAGATGCAAGAGTGAGCGGAAACACCCAACTTGTCTCTCTCTCTCTCTCTCTCTCTCTCTCTCTCTCTCTCTCCTTGAGGACCGGAGTGAGGTGTGGCCACTCTGGTCGCTGCCTTCTGGACAGTCTGCAGTCTCTGTAAAACTAAAAGGCATTGCGGTGCTTCTGCAAGGAGGGCGTAGCAATAGTCCAGCCTTGACAACGGCGTTGCTGAAACCAGTCCTAACTCGTGCAGGACGACTTGGCGTTTACATGTAGAAATACACGTGACACGTGACGGGGTCCGTCTAGATCACTTACATGTTTATGCAAGAAATGTGTGCCAGGGACACCAGATTTCCATGTCATCGAATGATTTGTCTGGGAAAAAAATAAAAGTGTGAAATTCTTTTTTTTTCTTTCCTTACCTGGACTGTGTAGCCATTCTGCAGGAGGCACGTCAGAAGTCATGTTATCGAAATTGCCGTTGGTACAGCATTTATTTTCAAGTGGACATAACGTCTACTATGTTTGCCCTACAGCGCTTAAGCGTATATCAAATGGATAAGAAAAAACAATCATCGGAAACAGAGCATAATTTGGAAAAAGATATGTATTATCATCTAATGATTACTTTACTAAGATAGTTTTAGGTGGTATTGTCAGTCTCTTCTTTCAAAGTTCAATAGCCTACGACACTCGAGTTTTGCCATTTTTTGGTACTCCAGTCAGAAGCCCCTGAGTAAAGCAGCGAAACGAGAAAAGATGTGTAAAAGTGGGTCTGGCGTTGATGAATACGTGGACAATGCAACATCCACAGACTGATGGGGCCTCCCCAACTTGCGCTCTTTTGCAGTTCCTGTGTGTGGAATCAGTCCCCGGCACACCGCTCTAGAATATGAGCACTGTAGCTTTTCTTCTCGTTCGTGTTTCTCTCCACGTCAGCTTCATCACCTTTCCCTCCTCTTTTTACGTCTCCTTATCTGCTCAGCACTCTTACCTTCTTCCTTCTCTAGCTTCTCTAGCTTCTTCTCTAGCTTCTCTAGCTTCTCTTTCTTCTCTAGCTTCTCTTCCTTCTCTAGCTTCTCTTTCTTCTCTGGCTTCTCTAGCTTCTGTAGCTTCTCTTTCTTCTGTAGCTTCTCTAGCTTCTCTTTCTTCTCTAGCTTCTCTAGCTTCTCTTTCTTCTCTAGCTTCTCTAGCTTCTCTTTCTTCTCTTTCTTCTCTAGCTTCTTTCTTCTCTTTCTTCTCTAGCTTCTCTAGCTTCTCTAGCTTCTCTAGCTTCTCTTTCTTCTCTGGCTTCTCTAGCTTCTGTAGCTTCTCTTTCTTCTGTAGCTTCTCTAGCTTCTCTTTCTTCTCTAGCTTCTTTCTTCTCTTTCTTCTCTAGCTTCTCTTTCTTCTCTAGCTTCTTTCTTCTCTTTCTTCTCTAGCTTCTCTTTCTTCTTCTTCTGCGATTGCTCTTGGTCCTCCAGCTCTTTCACCTACCTTGGCTCCTCCTACTCTTCCAGTTCCTGCTCCTCCCCCTGCTCCTCCTGCTCCCGCTCCTCTTGCTCTTCCTCCCCTTGCTTCTATGCTAACTCCCCCTGCCCCTACCCCTGCTCCTCCTCCTCCTGCTCTTCCAATTCCTGCTCCTCCTGCTTCTTTACCTGCTCCGGCTCCTACTCTGCCTTCCCCTGCCACTACCCCTGCTCCTTCTCCCACTGCGCCTGTTCCTCCATCAGTTCTTGCTCCTCCTCTTGCTCTGCCTCTCTTTGTTTCTGCTACATCTTCCCTGTTTCTTTTTCTCCTGCCGCTCCTAATCTTTGTTCCCCCTTTTGCTCCTCCTCTTGCTCCTGTTCAGGTTTCCCTCCACCTGCCCCTCTTCCCGCCCTTCGTCCATCTCACCCCTTGCTCTGCTTGGCTCCCTCCTACTCCAGGCTGTTGATCTGGGTGACCGGGTTTTTCTGTTTGCCTGGCAGTCGGGGAAATGGGGCAGCGTAACTTAGTTTCAGCCAACTGCTGACAAGCAGGACGGGCTGGATCGAAGGGGAGCGTGGCGTGGCGTGGCGTGGCGTGGCAGGCGTAAAAGTTGGTCAGGACCTGAGTTCGGTGGACCCCGTCTGAATCCAAGCAAAAGAAATATCAAATGGACAGAGATCAATCAAAATAGTCCGATTCATTTTGTCATATCACCATATGCGCGTGACGTGGGGTGTGATTGGATACGGGGAAATACGTTAGTTTCATTGAAAAATGATTTTCCAATACGAACTTTTGGACACATTTGATAGACATTTTCCCATGTCTCCATCTTGTCTGTTTTCCCAACCCCATCCCATATCTCAGCCCTATCATTTTTACCACCACCACGATCCGCTACCCTATTCCTTCCCCTCCTCTCCTTCCCCGTTCCCCACCTCTGTCTTTTTCCATTGTCTTCTTCCTTTCCTTTCCTCCCTTGCAGTTCCTCCAGTGTTCACTTCACTCGTTCTAAACTGGCTCCGTATTGAAAGACGCTTTCCACAGGCATGGGTCAGCGAGGACACTAGGGAGCTGGGGCTTGGGAATTTTGTGGGATCAGCTGGGGGTCGAACCCCCGACGTGCCGGTCCAGAGGTCAGCCCATGCTGTGTTGGCTGTGGAGCGCGGTGCTTAGTAATGGAGGTCCACGCCTTGCAGCCTCTGCTGTCAGCGTGTCTTGGCATTCCGCTTGTAGAAAGTCCCTCATGTACGAGTCTGTGTGTGACTGTATGTATATGTGTTCTTGCATGTGCATGTGTGTGTATGTGTGCGCGCGCGTGCACGTGCGAGCGCATATGCGTCTGTGTATGCTTGTATTTTTTCTCGTGGCACCACTCCCAAACTGTCTCTCTCTCTCTCTCTCTCTCTCTCTCTCTCTCTCTCTCTCTCTCTCTCTCTCTGTGTGTGTGTGTGTGTGTGTGTGTGTGTGTGTGTGTGTGTGTGTGTGTGTGTGTGTGTGTGTGTGTGTAAGGAATCTCGTTACTTTTCATTCTCAACAAGGTCTTCACTTCCATCCAGACGCGCCGATTGCGTTGCTGGAGAGAGGAGGAAGACAACAAGTGTCAGGAGAGAGTAGGAAGACAACAAGTGTCAGGAGAGAGGAGGAAGACAACAAGTGTCAGGAGAGAGGAGGAAGACAACAAGTGTCAGGAGAGAGGAGGAAGACAACAAGTGTCAGGAGAGAGGAGGAAGACAATAAGTGTCAGGAGCGGGCAGGTTTCAGAACGCTGCATTCCACCACCGATCACATCTTCACCCTCTATTGCACCACCCTTCAGCTTGTCCACCGTGAAGAATGAGGGAAATTGTGTGCATCCTTTGTCAATTTCGAAAAGCATTCGATTCGGTCGATAGAAAGAAACCCTGGAAGG
>JAWQFJ010021915.1:30000-37500 GCA_034096865.1 Theodoxus fluviatilis
CAGTCTTCTTTCACATCTTAAATCCTCCCCCCCCCCCCCCTTTTCCTTCCTCAGTCCAAAAAACCCCGACAGAAAGAAAGAAAGAAAGAATAAAGGAAACGGTCGAGGAATGCGAGGGCTTTCGAAATGTTTTCTTTTCTTCGTCGTTTCCATGATACAGCGGACATTGCCGGATTTAAGTGCCACTTGTCAGAGCTATTTCTTTCTTTTCAAAACATTCCTTATTGAAACTTACTTCTAGAAGTATTTAGCAAATCGAGTTGGAGTGACAATGTTAGACACGATGAGTAAGTTTTGACAATAGGAAAACTGAAAAAAGAAAAAGCACGAGGTGAGAAATTGGTTTGTGTGCATCGCCAAACAATAAGGCATGAAGGAGGTAGGGAGAGAAAAGGGGAGAGGGAGAGAGAGAGAGAGAGAGAGAGAGAGAGAGAGAGAGAGAGAGAGAGAGAGAGAGAGAGAGAGAGAGAGAGAGAGAGAGAGAGACAGAGACAGAGACAGAGAGAGAGACAGACAGACAGACACACAGACACACAGACACACACACACACACACACACACACACACACACACAGACAGACAGACAGACAGACAGACAGACAGACAGACAGACAGACAGACAGACAGACAGACAGACAGACAGACAGACAGACAGACAGACAGACAGACAGACAAACACACAGACAGACAGACAGACAGACAGACAGACAGACAGACAGACAGACAGACACACAGACAGACAGACAGATAGACACACAGACAGACAGACAGACACACAGACAGACACACAGACAGACAGACAAACAGACACACAGACAGACAGACAGACACACAGACATACACACAGACAGACAGACAGCAGGCAGACAGACAGATAGACAGACAGACAGACTGACAGACAACCAGACAGACAGACCGACAGACAGACACACAGACAGACAGACAGACAGACAGACAGACAGACAGACAGACAGGCAGGCAGGCAGACAGATAGACATAAAGACAGACAGACAGGCAGACAGGCAGACAGACAGACAAGCAGACAGACAGACAGACAGACACACAGACGCACAGACACACAGACAGACAGACAGACAGACAGACACACAGACAGACAGACAGACAGACAGACACACACACAGACAGACAGACAGACAGACAGATAGACATACACACAGACAGACAGATAGACAGACAGACAGACAGACACACACACAGACAGACAGACAGAAAGACAGACAGACAGACAGACAGACAGACACACATAGAGACACACAGACAGACAGACAGACAGACAGACAGACAGACAGACAGACAGACAGACAGACAGACAGACAGACAGACAGACAGACAGACAGACAGACAGACAGACAGACAGACAGACAGACAGACAGACAGACAGACAGACAGACAGACAGACAGACAGACAGACAGACAGACAGACAGACAGACAGTCAGACAGACAGACTGTTACAGGGATAAAAGGAAATAAACAGGTCCCAGGTTACTTACAAGTTTTTATATTCAACATAAAAATACTCGAAACAGTGGTGGAAAAGGAAAACAAAAGTTACATTTGTATATGGCTCAAAACACAACATCCGAAATAACCCAATCTTATAAAATTACATCATACTCTTCACATACTCAAATCCCAACGGGAAAAATGAAAAAGCACAAGTAAAATTTCGGTCAGCCTTCTTACATAAAAACATAAAATACGTAGGTCAGCCCTCGACAAGTTAAAATATTATCGATCCGAGTAAAAATTGCACCAACCTTCACCAACACTGCCCGCTCTCTCTCTCTCTCTCTCTCTCTCTCTCTCTCTCTCTCTCTCTCTGCCCGTCTCTGCTATGTGTGTGGGGCCGATCTCTCCTCTCTCTTGCTCCCTCTTATATCTCTATCTTTTCACAACCAACTCACTGTCTATTTCTACTCACCACAACTCATACTTCAGAGCGAACACCGCTCATCATCCGAGGGGCAGAACCCAACTTCCACTCACCTTTCACTTCAATCTCTATGCAGTCCTCAGACTACCAACTCCACCCTCAACGCACCAGCAAAAATCCAGCAGCAGCAACACCAGTAGTAGGAGTGGTAGGTTGTGGTACTAGTAGTGGTGGTACAAATAAAAGTAGTAGTAGTTGTAATAATGCTAATGGTAGTGGTGGTAGTCATTCTGAACACAGACATATACTATCTCTGACACAGGTTGGTCACGTGACTTCGGCTCCACATTCCAATGATTTAACCTATCAAAACTCAACATAATCAAAAGACCATCTAGAGTAAAAAGAGGCGATTCTATTTCAGTCCAATTATTTATCTCGATAGATAAACACAAATTTGGTGTTCTAATAAAACTAATCTATGAGATTTTCAGGAAATCATTTGAGAACTACTTTTAACGCAAACGTCGTCTACAAAGTTGCAAAATGCCGTGAGCACGTGCGATTTTGTGTATACGCAATCTTTGGAACTAGTATAAACGCAGCGAAAAGGATTCCTGTGGCACCGGGCTGGTGGCATGAATCTATGGTTACACTCTCACCAGTAAATGCTTTCTGACTGGAACCTGTAGTCTAACTGCCTTCACACTGTTTGACAAGCTGCTGGAGTCCACACTTCGATGATTCGTGTATCGACTGATGGAGTCAGTAAGTGATTTAACCTACATTCCGTCTGTGTTGAACGTTAATCGAGTAGAAGTTTCTTCTGTAGGAATCCGTCCGATTCCGAAGTTCGGTATCATCGGATAGCTCAGAAGCAGTTTTTCCAAGTTGAATCCTTCTAAGCATACATTAAATTAATGATTCCTCATCATTAAAAGCACTCAGCGGGTTTCTGGGCATAACGGCCCAAAAGATTATGCAGACGGGATTGGTTGCCTTACTCGCACAATGAAGTATAATTGTTGCTGTTGTATTCAAAGTCTTTATCATGAGTAGAGTTCACAATATTACACTCTTGTGATTCGAATTTTACCGCATACAAGTTTAAATTTTTGGGAAATCGATGTTTAGAAAATGAATTGACGAAAAGATGGCTGCCAATATCCGAGTGCATCACAACAAGCGGAGGAAAACACTCAACGATGTAATACTTTCGTGGTATGAATGGTATAGAAGAATTAAGGCAATCACGTGACCAACCTGTTGCTGAGACTATATTCACTAGTCTCAGCCACGCTGAATGGGTGGTAGTAGCAGTTATAGTAGTGCCACCTGTGGTACCAGCAGCAGCAGTACCAGTATTAGTAGTAGTAGTAGTCGTCGTCGTCGTAATAGTAGTAGTAGTAGTAGCAGTAGTGGTAGAAGTAGTAGTAGTAGTACGTGGTAATAGTAGCGCCACTGTGATACCAGCAGCAGCAGTACCAGTAGTAGTAGTAGTAGTAGTAGTAGTAGTAGTAGTAGTAGTAGTAGTAGTAGTAGTGGCAGTAGTGGTAGAAGTAGTAGTAGTAATAGTAGAAGTGGTAATAGTAGTAGTAGTTGTCATAGTTGTGGTGGTGGTGGTAGTAGTAGTAGTAGAAGTAGTAGAAGTAGTAGTAGTAGAAGTAGTAGTAGTAGTAGTAGTAGTAGTAGTAGTAGTAGTAGTAGCAGTAGTACTGATAGAAGCAGAAGTAACGGCAACATCAGCTAATAAGACAGTAGTGGAGGTGAAGGTGATGGTGATGATAGTAGACACAGTATAACCATTCGCGCAGAAGCAGTAGCAGTGTTGCGGGAAGGTGGTCTGTTACTTAAGGTCCGTCCCAGCTTGCGCCAGGAAAGTAGAAGCGCCAGGAAAGTAGAAGCAGGACTCAGGCGTGAGTTTTCTACAGGATCTTTATTCCTTGACTGGTCAGCGCTCACAGCAATCACTCGTGCCCCCACAGCGGTCACTCGTGCTGCTCAGGCTGCACGGCTCCTACCGCCTCCCAAGCGCTCTCAGCTTCCAGTAACGTTACCCTCGCATGCATACGCTTTTAAATAGTCTCGTGCCTGGGATTTGGAACATTCTAAGAGACTTCTGCATTGCCACGTCGGCATAAACTGGAGGGGACGTCAACCCCCCCCCTCCCCCCCCCCCCCCCCCACACTTTGACCGACAAGGACTAATCAGTGGTCAGTTGGCCACTGCGTATTGGGATGGAAATTTTCCAGTACCTCCCCAGCTTCTGCTGACTAATTCTGACCCCCTGACCCTCTGTGTGCTGACAAGGCAGAAATCGCCTCCACCCCCTCTCACAGACAAAGGGCGAAAGTTCCTGAACATTCTGCAGGCATCTCACATTACATTTACAACGGCAGCAACAGTGGCAGCATAACACTTACAGCAGACCGCTGTAACACAGATGCATGACACGCATGTGGAGCGAGAACAGAAGGGATTATGCGTGCTACAGGTGGTTAGAGTCAAAGTGATTTTTTATATATTTTGCTAAGACTTCATCCCAAGTCGGTGTTGTGGGTGCAGTAATTCCGCTGAGTTCAATACATATTAGCAGCTTAGTGGGTAACTCTCGGTGGCTTCCCAATGACACTTCAGCTGGAGATACTCTGGAAGACTCTGGCACTAAAAAGTAAGAAGATAATAACGCCTGGAACTTGACATTTTAGTCAACACAACAGTTCCATGGACTACCATACTGATGGGAAACATCGATAATTACCTCTATTTTGTAGAGTTCTGTTCACGCGCCTAGCAAGTGTTGCTGAAAGTTCTCTCCAGTGATCTTGATTTTTTTTAATTGAAAGAACGACTTTTGTGTTTAGTTTTTGGTACTTACATGTGAGTGAAGATGCAGCAGTCAGTGTGGTGTAGATTTTGGCTCCAGTTTCTCTTCGACTTTTGGACAATTTTCAAGTTTGTGTTTCTTCTGTCTATTCTTCGCCGAGTCCAACAGAACTCACCTAAGTTGTTGTCCAGCCACCATTCTTCTTGTGTCAACAACAGCTGCTGTTGCGAGCACTACTCCAACAGTTTAATCGAAAACTGGCCTGACCTGTTCTGCCTTCAGGGCGTATCTGCACTCCAGTATAGCAGAGACAAGTTGCTGTCACTGCGTGAAAAGGGGTATCCACCGGATCCTATGCTTGATGCCACCTTGCTTGAACTTGGTATCAAGCAAAGTGTGAAGGCCAGGAGATCCAGGGCAGGGGGGAGGAGAAAGCAGAGAAAGATTCCAGTGCTTGTGCTTGGTACTAGCATTATGGTCAGTACCCCGGATACTGTACGCGCTGACTGCTGGCCGCTGTCTTCGGATGACGAGGTTGCTATTCCATCGAGCCTTCATGGGTCTAGAGATGTCAATGGCGCTACATCTCCCGACGTCATCGCCTCTGGCAGCGCATCATCGCCTACATCTCCAGTCTTCAGGCAGGTGCCCCTCAGCCCAGTGTCTGACGCCTCAGACACTGAGTCTGCGCCTCTTCCTTTTGCTGATGTCTCTCTAAACTCTACTGTCAACAACGGTACGCTGGTTGTCCCCACTCCTGGAGTGTCGGGCTTTGTGTCGGGCACTCCTCGTGGGCGGCAGCCTTACAACCTTGTCGACGTCAAGTCATCGTCACGTGACCGCCTGTCTGTGTGTGTCTTTAATGCACAGTCTGTCGGGAACAAGTCCAAGCGCATTGACATTGTGGAGTTTATCCGTGATGAGAAAGTGGATATCATGTTTCTGACCGAGACATGGCTGAAGACTCACGGCGACGAATCCAAGCACGCGGACCTTACTCCTGCAGGTTATTGTCTCAAGTCTCATCCTCGTGCAACGAGGGCGGGGTGTGTGGCAGTACTGTATAGAGAACATTTTCCAGTTGTGGTCAGTACATCTTTCTCGTTTTCCCATGACAGTTTCGAGGTCATCCAGCTGACTTTGAACACCCCAGTTTGTGTGCATTTCTTTTGTGTGTATAGGCCACCCCCAGCAAAGCAAACAAGTTGACTGATGCTATGTTCTATGCACAGTTTAGTGATATGTTAGCCACTCTTCAAGGGAATGTTGTCATTGTTGGTGACTTTAATTTTCATTATGATAAGCCAGAAAGCTACAGTACTGTACGCATGATGGACATCTTGTCTACCTTTGGTCTGAAGCAAGCTGTTTCAGACCCCACCCACAGGTCTGGTCATATCATTGACTGGGTGCTGTTTCGTCCTGATGACAATGTGTTTCGTTCATGTCATGTCTCTCAATCCTTGACCTCTGACCATTTCGCTGTGTTGTGTGACTTGGATGTACGGCGGCCGGTGCGGCGGCCGGAGTACCGCAGCGTTCGAAATCTCCGTGGGATTGATTTGACTGTGTTCAAACATGATGTGGCTGCTCTGGCTGCTGCGTCACCCGCGCCATCCGCTGACCAGTTGTGTGATCACCTCCGCTCTGTCCTTGACAGTCATGCCCCAGCAGCGCAGCGCAAGGTCCCTCAGCGTCGCTCCACCCCGTGGTATAGCACCATCGCTGCCGAACTCCGTGCTTTGAAGCAGAAAAAGCGACAAGCTGAGCGACAGTGGCTGCGTTCTGGTTTGGCTGTTCACAAAGAAATTTTTTGTTCTTTCAAGCACAAGATCAATCGTCTAGTCGATACGGCTAAGACAGTGTACTTCAATGCAAAAATATGTGCTTCTACCACTTGCGGTCAATTATTTTCCATCACGAACAGGCTCATGAACAAGACCCGTTGTACTACTCTCCCTTCTTCACCAATGTCGTTGTTACCTCAGATGTTTTGCGACTTTTTTGTGTCCAAGGTGTCCGATATTCGAAGCAGCGTTGACATGTCTGCTGATGCAGGTGCGCCTGTTAGTGATGATCCAGTATCCTTCAGGGGTACTCCCCTCCTTCAGTTCAGCCCGGTTGAGGCTAGTGCGGTCCTCAAGACCATCCGCAGTATGAACCCTACCTCCTGTGACCTTGACCCTGTTCCCACACCCCTCTTAGTTGAGTGCATTGATGAGATCCTACCTGTCCTGACACAGATGATCAATGATTGCTTCCAGACTGGCACCTTCCCTAGTGTTTTCAAGCAGGCTATAGTTAAGCCGCTCTTGAAGAAGCAGGACCTAGATCCAAACAAACTTAGTAATTATAGGCCAGTCTCCAATCTTTCTTTTCTGTCAAAATTGTTAGAGAAGTTAGCTTTGCAGCAGCTGCTGGAGCACGTGTCCCAGTATGACCTTTTGGCCCGTTTTCAATCCGCGTACCGTGCTCATCATTCCACCGAAACAGCTCTGCTCCGTGTTCTAAACGATCTTCTCGTTGCTTCTGACAATTCCAAAGTTTCTCTTCTTACTCTGTTGGACTTGAGTGCCGCGTTCGACACAATAGACCATGGAATTCTTCTCACCCGTCTTTAGAAACGTTTTTGGCATTGGGAACTTAGCACTCTCTTTCCTGCATTCATATCTCTCAGAACGTAGACAGACTGTTTCGATCTCGGGTTTTGCTTCTGATCCTACACCTCTCAAGTACGGAGTCCCTCAGGGCTCTGTTCTGGGTCCTCTGCTGTTTCT
>JAWQFJ010021915.1:45000-50000 GCA_034096865.1 Theodoxus fluviatilis
ATGAAAGAGCGTGATGGATGGCACTATCATTTGATAGGATTTCCCCAGGTGTACAGAACTAGCACTGCGAGTATGAGAGAGAGAGAGAGAGAGAGAGAGAGAGAGAGAGAGAGAGAGAGAAAATAGACACAGACACAGACATAGACAGAAAGACACATACACAGAGAAACAGAGAGACATTTACACACACACACACACACACATACATACACACACACACACACACACACACACACACACACACAGACACACACACACACAGACAAACACACACACACACACACACACACACACACACAGACAGAAACAAAGACAGAGACAGACAGACAGACAGACAGACAGACATACAGACAGACAGGCGGACAGACAGACAGACAGACAGACAGACAGACAGACAGAGAAGGGGGGGGGAGGGGAGGGGATTTTGGGGGAGGGAAGATGGGGGGGGGGGGGGCGGGACAAAACAAGGACAGCAGAGAATGACAACCAAATATATTGAGGGAGTTTTCTACCTGACGAGTGATATATTTTCCAAGACAGCAATGCACACACCAAAATATGAATAGTTGCTCCTCTTGTCTGGTGAGGTTGATTGATGGTATAAAGAACGCCATCTTGGTGGACGTTTTTTTGGGGGGGGTCTAGTTATAGCTAAAGAAACACAACTACAGGTTTTTTTGCACACCAAACCTTACCCCGATGCCAAACATTCCGCGAGATACATTGGATAATTATGTCCAAAGATGTATTTCAATCATGCATTTAGATCTGAAGTGTTTTAAAATATCGCAATATGTTCACCTTTTAATTCACATCTGAATTCTTACTTTCAGGCTTGCTGAAAAATAATTCATGGGTAAATGTTTCAGTTGTCTTGTCATGCTCATCCAAACGATGATTCACAAGCCACAGTAGCCACTCTCGAAGCACGTTCATGATTCACTTGAATTCCTTGTCAGCCAACCAGACTGTTCCTTTATGTGCAGAATAATGCAAGACCGTGACCATCTCTTATTTTGTCTTCGTCGTTCCGAGTGCCCGAGTCATTGCTGTACTCATCAGATGCGTTTGGAAGATAACAGATGAGATGAACGTATGCTGAAATAGGAATAGATACATACATGAATAAAGGACTGAGTTATGAGGCGGAAATGACAAGGCATCGAGCAAAGTCATAGAGTGGGTAGAAGTACTGAAATAGAAATCCCTCCTCCCCTCCCACCCTCAGATTCTTTCAACCGCCTACTAGAAACGTCGCTAAAACTAAGTAAGGAAACTCATTTGTATCTTATTCATTCTTTGAAAAGTTTTTTAAAATAACGTGCAATAACTTGAAGCCAGGGTAAAGTTTTCGGTGATTAGAAATCCTTATAATGTTTTGTTCTTCCTCTTCGAGGATGTTGTGGTTCGTTGTTTTGTGTGTGTGATGTATTGCTCAAAGCTGATGGAAGGCCCATGACAACTGTGATGTCAAGGCTGTTTGAGATTACAGCATCATTTTCAGAATATTTTCAAGTCTACAAAGAATATACATTCAACACCCCCACAGTTTACTATTAAATTATTTTGAAAAGCACGCAAACCATATTTACAAGAGTGTATTCAGAAAAAGTGTCTGTTTACATTCCACTGGCCTTTGTGCTTACTCTCTCTCTCTCTCTCTCTCTCTCTCTCTCTCTCTCTCTCTCTCTCTCTCTCTCTCTCATTATAAAAAAAGCCTTTGATTCCGTTGACCGCCAGATCCTCTGGAGTACACTTGCTAAAGCACAAGCCTCTGAAAAATTTATTAATATGCTAAAATCTTTGTACGCTCATGTGAAAACCTGTGTCAGATGGAAGGGTAACCTCTCAGACTTCATTAACTGCCCCATTGGCCTTAGAATCACCGATACTATTTTCTCTCTACATCAACCAAGTAGCAGACTATGTACGAGAAAACGGTAAACATGGTATTCAAATGTTAAGTGGAAAGTCGGAGCTTTATCTCCTCATATTCGCGGATGATGTGGCACTTCTGTCGACCTCACCCACAGGACTTCAAACCCAGATTAACAATCTTGCGCATGCGTCACAACGCATTGGCCTAGAAATAAACACAAGCAAGACGAAGGTCATGGTTTTCCGGAGAGGAGGACATTTAGCTCAAGATGAAAAATGGGTGTTAAATGGGAAACAACTTGAGGTGGTAAACAGCTATAAATATCTGGGTTATATTGTCTCTACAAAACTCTCAACAACAATATCCTTGGACAGTCTGGCTACTACAGCGAAACAAAAAACAATGC
This sequence comes from Theodoxus fluviatilis, assembly GCA_034096865.1. Taxonomy (NCBI): domain Eukaryota; kingdom Metazoa; phylum Mollusca; class Gastropoda; order Cycloneritida; family Neritidae; genus Theodoxus; species Theodoxus fluviatilis. The sequence continues at coordinate 47,286 of JAWQFJ010021915.1, forward strand.
ATTTGTTTAAATTGATGTGGAGTCTTAAAAACATGAAACCTAAACTATTTTTCCGACTATATGATGCACAAGTTCAGCCTTCTTTACTGTATGCTTCAGAGATATGGGGCCTAAAGGAACACAAACCCATAGAAAAAGCACATATGTTTGCTTGCAAACGTTTCCTAAGGTGGACTGCAGAACGCCTAACAGCTTGGTATATGGAGAAACGGGAAGGTTTCCTCTCGCCATTAATAGTGCAATGAAAGCTATCAAATACTGGCTAAAACTGACCAAAATGTCTGATGACAGGCTACCTAAGCAAGCCTACCTCATGCTAGCCAATGCAAAGATCCCAGATAAACTCAATTGGGCCAAATCAGTTGAAGATACTTTGTGTAAGGCCGGATATGCATATATCTGGAGGAGCGGAGGCATTACTACTACCGAAAGAAGCTTTCTAAACAAGCTGAAAATTAGGTTGCTTGATTGTAACAGGCAGACGTGGAACAGCAAAATACACGATAGCGAAAGATTCCGAATGTATAGATCCTTCAAAACTACGTTAGAATGTGAGAAGTACCTAGATTTCATGGATATAAAAAAATTCAGAGATGTACTGATCCGATTTAGATGTGGAGTAAATGAGTTGCGAGGAAATAATCAGTTCGCGCACAGATATAGTGAAGACCAGCAATGCCCCTTCTGTGGTGTAATAGAAAATGAGAAACATTTTTTGTTCGACTGTCCCTTGTACAATGATTTACGTAACAGATACATTAAGGAATATCTCAAATGTCCTGAGGCCACTGATGCTACCTTTTTAATAAATGGATGTGGTTTTATGAAAACACGCAGGGTGGCAATGTACCTTTATTATGCCTTCCAACTACGAGATCAGTGTCTGACTTGTCCAGAACAAATCACCTAAAGCAATGCTGTCTGATTGTACATGAAAATAATGTGTCATATGATTGCTACACGTGCACAACCTAGACAGTAATGTATGCGATTATGTACTTCCAGTTGTTTATGCCATACCTTCTCACTGTTGATAGAGAATGCGGAGCTCCTGACATGGAAGCAAGTCATGTATGTACTTGTGATGGGCCGGTGGCCTGAACAATAAAGTCAGTCAGTCAGTCTCTCTCTCTCTCTCTCTCTCTCTCTCTCTCTCTCTCTCTCTCTCTCTCTCTCTCCATGTATGTGTGTGTGCGGGCGCGCGTGTGTGTATGTGTCCATCTGTCTGTCAGTCTGCCTTTTTCCTCCCACCCCTACCCCCAACCCCCACCCCCACCCTTTCCGTCCCTTCCTCCCCTCTTTCAATCCCTACCTAGTCAACATAAAAACATAAAACTGAAACTGACCTCTACATTCCTTTGTCTCCACATTGTTTTTCGCTCCACTCCCACCTCACCCCCCTCTCCACCCCCACCCCCACCCCCTCCCACTCCCACCCCCACCCCCACGTCTCCTTTCGCCACTCCTGCCTTCTTGTCTCAGTCGTGACAGAAAAGAAGCCTTCACTAATTGAAAAAGCGCATGGAGGAACACACGACTTGTGCAGGGCAGAAGTAATGGCCTATAACATGCCACAGTGAGTCATCGAATCTCTGTGGTGATCGCACTGGGCGGCCCAGTATAGTTTTTTTTGCTTCATTGTGCACGAACAAAAGCTGTCTTTCTAGCACAAAAGGACACAGTCCTGTATTTCAACTGCTTCGTTTAGTTTTTCACACGCTGCCTTAACTGCCACGTGTTCTCCATTTTGTTTGTTCTCGTATGAAACCTTTTTTTTCTCTTTACGCTGGACATTCGTTGTAAGACTAAGTGAGGGTTTTTCCACCGAGAAAATAAGCTTTTACTCGACTGTAACCAATGCATGGCACTGAAGACATACTTTTTCTTCTTTTGCAGTATGGATAAATCTATGGGTTTAACAAATCTTCTTAACCTCCCCCCCCCCCCCCCCCCTCTCTCTCTCTCTCTCTCTCTCTCTCTCTCTCTCTCTTCTGCAGACAACACATAAGCAAAGAAACAGGACGGTGTGGTAATTAGCAGAGAACAACAACAACAACCAAAAACTACATGACTTAGAAGGGAATACTGGAGACTTCCACTCGGGACCCTCTGGTCTGGCTCAGTAAGACAGTCCCACTGAGCTATATGATACTCGGTGGACAGGCCTGACTACTGAGGTATATGATACGGTGAACAGTCCTGACCACGGATATATATGATACGGTGGACAATCCTGACCACGGATATATATGATACGGTGGACAATCCTGACGCACTCCCCGAGGGTTGGCTTCCTTCCGCCTCTCTACTGAAACTGGCAACTAGGTTCGCAGCGGACTACCAGGACCGGGGCGCCGTATTGCCTTTCCCATAGTACTTAGGCACAGTCTCGCCTAAGCCACGCCCCCCGGGTCCTTGCCAGTATGTGCGGAGACGCCATTATGTTTGGATTATCAGGGCAGAGTGAGAGTACATTCGTTACTCGGATTTTCACATGTGCGGAGATTAAAAGACTTTCTCGATCAAGAGTGGTCTGAATGAGTGGCGGACATTGGATACATGTATGATTGTGCGTCGATGCAAACCCCACGTGGGATTCTCACGGTCCGAGACCATGTGAATTCACACATGCCACGAAATATTTTCAGACGGTCCGCCGTTTGATTGAAACTGCAGAGCACTTCATTCGATAATTCAATTTGGCTAAGAATGGCT
>JAWQFJ010021915.1:55000-57500 GCA_034096865.1 Theodoxus fluviatilis
CCTGGTAATGTCTTCAAGCGTCTGCCCAAGCTCAGTTCTGTGGATTTCAGCGGAAACCCCATCCACACTTTTCCCTACGAAATGGCCTTCTCTATGCAAGCACTGAAGACTCTGTCCTTGGCTTCGACAACGATGACGGTTTTCAGCTTCACTGAGATCTGCAGCATGGACCTCACCGTCATCAACCACGCTCTCCAGGACGGCAGCACAGTGTCCCACGTCTCCAGACTAGCGAGGACGATCGACCTGTCCAACTCCACTGTCCGACACATCGCTATCGAACTTTCGGGGCGACGTTGTGAGAACACAGCCAAACTAGTGCTGTGCGCTTTCCGGTTCTTATTCGACTCTAACCCATTTCACTGCGATCCTTCCATCTTTGCGTTAGAGAGATTCATCAATAAAGCCACGAACTCACTGGACATCCAGTGTTCGGTCAACACACCTTCAGGGCTGGTGTGTGCCACGCCCGAGGAGCTCCGGGGACGCCCCATGTTCTCGGTGCTGCTTCGGGAAACTTACAGCCCGATAGAAGACCCATTGTGTCCGGATCGCTGCCGCTGCTACCGCCGCCAGGATGTCCTCAGCGTGATCGTGGACTGCCGGGGCCGGGGTCTTAGCCAGCTTCCACAAGAACTGCCTCACAGCCCGCTGGAACTGTGGTTTCAGGACAACAACGTAACGTCACTGGCGCACCGGGCCTACCTGCCTCGCGTCCTGACCCTCAACCTGTCGGGCAACGCGCTGCAGGACCTGGGGCCCCGGGGACTGGAGGGGCTGGAGCAACTGCAGCGCCTGTCCCTGGCAGACAACCTGCTGGCCTCGCTGCCCAGGGACGTGGCCCGTCTGCATCTGTCGCGTCTGGAGCTGCACGGCAACCCGTTCCGCTGCGACTGCCACCTGCTGTGGGTCAAGGACTGGATCCGCAGGGGTCCCCCCGGGCTGGAGAAGAGGGAGCTGATCAAGTGCAGCGCCCACGACGGCGAGGGCCAGCAGATCCAGCTGGTGGAGGACGAGGACTTTGTGTGCGTGGAGGTGGACGAGCTGAGGCTGGGGTTGCAGAGCGGCGTGCCCTCGGGCGTGGTGCTGTTGCTGCTGGCGGCGGCCGTGGTGTGCTACCTGCGTCGCCAGGAGCTGAAGGTGTGGCTGTACGTGCACACGGGCTGGCACCCCTTCGACAAGGACAGGGCGGGTCAGGCAGCCCAGGAGGGCGACTACGACGCGTGCGTGCTGTGCGAGAAGGAGCTGGACGCCTGGACGTTCAAGGAGGTGAGCGGGCGGCTGGAGCGGGAGTGGGGCTACCGCGTGTTCCACCTGTGGCGCGACGTGGGGCTGGGAGAGGCCCTGCACGAGAGCGCTGCCCGAGCGGCGGGGCGCAGTCTGCGTCTGGTGGTGGTGCTGGAGACGGAGTCTGCGCCTCGGGCCTGGCTGGGGGCCGCGCTGCAGCAGTCCCTGGCCCCCGGGCGTCAGCGGTCCCCGCACTTCGTGGTGCTGCTGCTGCATGGGGAGCCCCGTCCCCCCTTCCCAGGGCTCCACCCCCAGCTCCAGCGCTACGTCAAGGCCAGGCGCTACGTCAACGCTCGCGCCCCACGTATGTTCTCCAGACTCATGTACCACATGCCGCAGAAAGCTGACTTCAAGGAGCGAAGGCGCAAGCTGGACGCTGAGAAGGAAACGGCCCAAGAAGGACACGAAAATCCAGGAATGGATGGAGGCGTTGAGCTGAATCCCAGTGGGAAAAGTATGCAGGGTTCTATCGGTAAAGGGAAAGGGAGGCTCGACGAGAGCAAAATCGTCATCCCCGATATCTTTGCCATGGACACGCGCTTTGATGGAATTCCATCACTCGCAAGGAACGTGGAGAATGTAGCTGGTCAGGATCAGGACAGTGGAGTCTTCGACTTCGGACAGGCAGACGGCGATGCCAATAAGGCCATAGACTCAGAACACTTAAAGAAGAACGCCGACTTAGGACACGTCAAATTAGTCATATCCGAGAAAGACACCCACGGAAACCAGACAGAAGAAAACAAGACAATCATCAACGACGCCCATCAACGCACTGCTTCTCTGAAGATCGCTCCTCCACACGCGGAAGACTTACAGGAGGACGCCCCACCACAGAACGCTCTGGTCAGACACCACGTGCCCCTCATGGAGAGGATCGACATGTTCGCTCCACTGCCTCCTGGGGACCTGCCTGTGTTCGTGTGGTACGAGTCCGCGGACTTTCCCTTCCTGATGGAGCGGGTGGTGGCGCCACTCAGCCGCCTGGGCGTGCGCTTCCTGCTGGAGGACAAGGACTTCATGCCCGGCGTGGCCAAGTCCCAGAATCTGCTGCAGGCCGTGGCCGCCAGCCGCTGCAGCCTGTTAGTGCTGTCCGCAGCCAGTCTGCCCAACGAGTGGCTGCTCTACGCCTACCAGGTGGCGTTGGAGCAGCACCTGGCCCGCCGTCGCCACAAGGTGGCGCTGCTGATGCGCAGGGACTGCCCCCTGGCGG
>JAWQFJ010021915.1:72500-74833 GCA_034096865.1 Theodoxus fluviatilis
CACGCACGCCATCCGCAATGACTTAGACACCCTAGTGGCTAAGCACTTCAGGTCCCCTGGGCATTGCCTATCCCACATGAGAGTGACCATTATCGAGAAGATACATGTGGACGATGCTAACATCAGAAAGCGGAGAGAGAAGTTCTGGCGCTTCAAGTTGCGCACCAACTACCCTGAAGGACTGAATGTGTTAGACTGAGAGAGATAGATGGATGGAACTATGAACACTTAGAGAGAGAGTTAGAGAGAGAGTTAGAGATAGAGAGAAAGTTGAAGGGAGATAGAGAGATATATAGAGAGAGATAGAGAGATAGAGAAAGAGAGAGGGAGAGAGAGAGAGAGAGTTATAGAGAGAAAGTTAAAGATATAGAGATAAATAGAGAGAGAGAGAGGGAGAGAGAGAGAGAGAGAGAGAGAGAGAGAGAGAGAGAGAGAGAGAGAGAGAGAGAGAGAGAGAGAGAGAGAGAGGGAGAGTTTTGAGTGCCTACGTCATGTCATTCTTAAGTTTTTTACGTCACCTGTTGCATCATTTATGTTTGTCTGTAACGTTCACTGAAGAAGGGCGTGTGCCCGAAAGACTTTAATTTTGGTGTTTGTCGTGTGTTTGTTTCTTATTGATAGTAATCTTTTAATTTTTGTAAGGAATGGGGTTATGGATAAATATGATTATGAACTAAATGAATATATACAATGTGTGGACTGTAAAAGGTGATAACTGTATTCTAATTTGACATTATGGACGGAAGCACTGGAGTGGAATCTGCAAGAACTGATGTTCCTAAACAACATGAAATTCTTCTCTGAACATTCCCAACTTTGAGTTGAATTTCGAAAAAAAAAATCACCTGTGTTCCCACTGAGGCTCGAACTCAGGACCTTTCGCGTGTTAGGCGAACGTGATAACCACTACACTATGGGAACTTCGAAATGTGCATCTGAAAATGAATACGTGAATAAGGCGTCACTAGATTACCTCCCCTGTTTCATGCTGAGTTTCCCACGCTGGTAAATGCCTGTTTTTAGGAACGCTTGCACCTACTCGCCGTAGTAGCAATGTCGTGTAAGCAGTCAGGTAGCATCTTCGGTCTAGTTCTGCGTCCTGATTGGTTAGTCAGGACTGCTACTGCGTCCTGATTGGTTAGACAAGACTGCTACTGCGTCCTGATTGGTTAGACAAGACTGCTACTGCGTCCTGATTGGTTAGACAAGACTGCTACTACGGCGAAATAGTCGTCAGCGTTGCTCAATGAAAACATGCCTTAAACTGATCATTTTACATTGGCCGATTCTGGAGAGAAAACCCTTTTCTTCTTCAACACAGGTTTCACCAATTTGGTGCAAGTATTCCAAAAGGATTTCACTCATGTTTGTGTTTTCTGTTTGACCGTACGCGCAAGACTTGTTTCTGAGTTCTTGTAAACTTGGATGTCTGTGTGTGTTTGTGTGTCTGTGTGTATTTACATGTGTGTATGTGTGTGCGTGTGTGTGTGTGTATTTGCATGTGTGTGAGTGCACGCATGCGTTGTCACATGTGTGTGTTTGTGTGTGTGCTTTTGTGCGCGCGCTGCGTGTGTGTTTTTGTGGCTATGTACGTGTGCCTGTACATGTGAATTTGTGTGCATATGTGTGTGTGTGTGTGTGTGTGTGTGTGTGTATGTGTGTGTGTGTGTGTGTGTGTGTGTGTGTGAGAGAGAGAGAGAGAGAGAGAGTGTGTGTGTGTGTGTGTGTGAGTGTGTCAGTGTGTGTGTGTGCGTATGTGTGTATCTGTGTGTTGGGCAAAATGTGTGTGATTCGTTGTGTGTGTGGCTCTATCTGTGTGACTATGTGTGTGTGTGAGACTATGTGGGTGTGTGCGTGCACGTGTGTGTGAGACTATGTGGGTGTGTGCGTGCACGTGTGTGTGAGACTATGTGGGTGTGTGCGTGCACGTGTGTGTGAGACTATGTGGGTGTGTGCGTGCACGTGTGTGTGAGACTACGTGGGTGTGTGCGTGCACGTGTGTGTGAGACTACGTGGGTGTGTGCGTGCACGTGTGTGTGAGACTATGTGGGTGTGTGCGTGCACGTGTGTGTGAGACTACGTGGGTGTGTGCGTGCACGTGTGTGTGAGACTACGTGGGTGTGTGCGTGCACGTGGCGCATGAGAATGCTGTGGCCTGGAGCGTTCCAGCAGGATCAATAGTCAAACAGGAGGAACAACGTTTCATCTCAATGTGTTTCTAAGATTGCTTGGTACTTTAGCCGCATATACACGCGCGCGCACGCACACACACACACACGTACGCATGCACACACGCACACACAACACACACACACACACTCTCTCTCTCACAC
>JAWQFJ010021917.1:0-22500 GCA_034096865.1 Theodoxus fluviatilis
TGTATATCAAATAATAGGAGGTACTCCAGACAGTATATAAGGGCAAGACTCTGCTCGGGTGAGGGGGGGGGGGGTGTGCGTGTGTGTGCGAATGCGTGTGTGTGTGTGCGCGCGTTTGTGTTTGTGTACGTGTGTGTATCAGCGTCTGTCTGTGTGTGTGTGTGTGTGTGTGTGTGTGTGTGTGTGTGTGTGTGTGTGTGTGTGTGTGTGTATAGATGAACACAAGCACAATAACAGAGCTACGAGTGCAGTGAGTCCTCTCAGTGATTCATCTGACATTGAATTCCCAAAGTGAAGCACGGCATCCGAAGGTGAGAGTATTGACTTGTCAACTGACACTGACGCACCGTGGATTTTTTCTGCTGAAAAGTGACAATTCAAGAAAAAACACTTTTAGAAATTAACTACCGGATTTTCTACTTTCCTGGTGCAAGCTAGGAGAACCTAATGGACAGCAAGAAGCAAATCACCTGATCAGCTGCAACTGGTGAAGAAAAAGACCCACCATTGAGACATATCGCGGCGACGATGCAGTTCCTTCTTGACCAATAGAGAGAACAGACAAAGGGTCAGCAGTAGGGGAAAATACATCTCAGGGATAATGAGAGAGAAGAAGAAGAAACGACAGGAAGAGGCTGAGTTCACACTGCAACTGAAGGAATGAACCCAACAAGAGGATGTACATCGTCAGCAGAGGAGATCTCAGAAAGGAACATCATGAGAGCTTTTACAGACCATCAAAGCCAGGCATGAGCGCATGCAAAAGGACACCAAAGCCAGGCATGAGGGCATGCAACAGGACATCAAAGCCAGGCATGAGGGCATGCAAAAGGACATCAAAGCCAGGCATGAGGGCATGCAAAAGGACACCAAAGCAGAGAGATCCACCTAGAAGCAACGCACCCTAAGAAGAAATGAATCGCCTCAACATCTCTCTCCATGCAGAGATGACTTGCCTCAATGCCCATCTACATGAGGAAGCAACACACCTCAAGAGGTAACCCGATGTTAACAGTCATGTGCTGGCTGGAGAGGAAGCTAAATGAAAAAGAGGACATGAAGCCAAGCCTCTCTTCACCAGGCAGAGTTTACCCTGGGGACGATCCCTGAGCCCCAAGCAGACGTGTCACTGTTCATCCTCGCCCATGAGGATGCATACCCCCAGCTGTCCACCCCATGCAGCGCCCACAAACATACGATGGCAAAGCACTTTGGGAGACTCTTCACATCTACTTCGAGATGACCGCTAGGGAGATTGACTTGGGTAAGCAGGGGAAAACGATAAAAACCGCTGGCGCTAAACCTCCAGGTTTCGGCATTAAAAAAAGAACAAAAAAAGATCGGGTTCGAAACCGCAACCTCTCGAGAAAAGAGGGGGGAAAAAAGTAAGGTGCCATCACCCAGTGTGAGCTGGCTGTCCAGCAACCCTCCTAGCCTCAGAGGATCAGGGCTGTAGCCAGCCAGAATAAGTCAGAGAGCAGAAGCGATGCTCTGGTGGCCCATTTTCAGCGGTTGATGAAGGAGGTGCTGGAAAAAATAACTGGAAACCTCTCTTCTCATCAGGAAGGCCGGCATGGAGCAATCAAATGCTGCAACTGTAACAAGACAGGCCCTTTCGCTCGCTGCTGTCCACAGAAAACAGCCTCTTGCCCGAGTTCCAAAAAAGGATCAAGGTTTGCATTGACGACAACCAATACGAGGCAAAGTTTGACTCAGAGGCCACTATCTCTGTCATGATTACTGATCTGCATTCTTTCAAAAGAACGGAGAAAGAAATGGGCTATGCTGGCCCGCTGGCATCAGGAACAGACCAATCGATGAGCTCTGCATTGTTGCAGTGACGTTGAAGGCCGACCGGAGTATTTGCTACTTCTCACCTGTTTGTGATCGCCAACGTCGAGAAGATGTCATTCTGATTACAGATTTTCTGCAGAAACATTTGTGTTTGATGGACTGGGGACGGTCCCTCCCACTGCTTAATGGACGCTCTGTGTTGTTGAAGAGTTTGAAAATAAAGGAAACGCTTTGCTGAGTCTCTCTGGAGTCTTGATCATCGCCCAATGTGACCTATTTCGGTTTTGACATCGTTCTGTATGATATTCATGAAGCTCGTTCAGAGGAGAGTGTTACCATGGATTGTAGCTACTGGAATAATGTCATCGAGACACAAGGGACCCTTACCCCCAAAAAGGGCCTTCAAGAGGATGTGTTCTGCCTGAAGACAGCTATAGATTACTTCATGCATCAGACAGCCAAGTTTTTCCCTGCTTTTGTCGACATCAGAGTTGCCTGCCTCTCTCTACTCCCCGTGAATAAAAAAAACTGAGGCAGTGAATATGATGGCAATATCCCAACTGAACTTCTATGCTGAAAACCTTCAGTTCAATGAGAAAGTACTCAAGGACTTAGAAGACACAGTGGTCAGCTTTACAAGAGAAGATTAAAAGATGAATAACTCATCCTTCAGACCCTGTGAGGAGAAGGAGTACTTGGAATGATCAAGCCCAACTCATTGTACCATGCAAAGCGGGTGTCGTTTCTCCTGTCCGTGCTCAACAGTGATGATCTTTACGTCAGAGCAGCAAGACGGCGCAGCTTCTTACTCCAAATGGAAACAAGGAAAGTGCCCTTGGTTGCCGACCCCGATGACAAAACCTTTGGAGGCTACATGACAGACAGTAGCGGGGAACTCGACACGAAATGCAGAATAAACTGCCGTAGGTCGGCCTGGGTTGAAATGAACGAATTCTGCAACAGAATGAAGGTCAAACTGGAACATGTCCATACGATTAATAGTGACTCTTATACAGTCGCATTTCCAGTTTCAGAATAGTATGATATTTACTTTCGATATACTGATCCCAAGCTCATGTTCACTGCCATGAAGAAGCTAGAGTTAGAGAACTCTCTGGTGCACTGGCATGACTTGAACCAACAACGGAGAATACTCCTTGAGGCTGTGCCACAGGCAGACATGTTGAGATCCAACGCGCACTTGAACTGCTCCATTACTGACCGCCTGACGCGTTTTGTGATTAAGGGCCACCTCCAGCAACTCGAAACCAAAGCAGTCAACCAGATCTACTACCCTGCATCATGCCCGCGGGAGTGCTCACTTTATGGGTTCCACACAGACACGAACTCCCACGCACTGAACGGCTGCAAACGGCTGCGCGGACTCTACACTGAGTGGCACGACCGTTGTGTCGAGCTTGTGCGGCAGGCACTGTCCAAGTCAGTGTTGCCGGAATTCTGCGAAGTTTTCCTGAATCAGAGAGTACGTCGGGACGATAAGTTTGTGGACACAAGCAAACCCGTTCTGTGTTTTGTCGATCAAAGCAGGTCAGTTGCTTTCAACATCGAAGTGTTCAATACCTTCGACGCATTCATTGACAAGTGTTCCCAGCACAAGTTCCACAAGTATGTGCTGCCTCTCTGCCTTCAGCTGTGCGGGGCGAGATTCTCCACCATATTTGTCGCGCTAATTAGTGGCTACATTGGAAATGTTTATAATCCAGTTGTTCCTGGATTGACACTATTGGGGCTGTCAAAGCATGTTAGCAAGAGCCTTGCTAAATAATATCAGCGTGTCAGAAATGAAAGGATCGCGACGTGCCTGGGCACGGTGAGGACACTTGATGGACCGTCTTGTTCACTGACCTTGTAACCTCTTTAACGATGACTGTGTTGCTTGGCTTGCAATTCTATTTGTATGACCACAGTCCTAATCCTGTAGTGAAGCACTGCTGTACAGCTGCCATACTCTTGAACACAGGTCTAATTTTGAACTGAAATACCGCTGTGCATCTGCCATACTCTTGCAGTAAGCTTGATGAGATCTTTCCAAAAATCGTGGTCGACTGAAATAACCGTCAAACATGCATATCTCTTTAAGCAAAAAAGGTTCTAATATGTATGCGTGCGTGTGCACGCGCGCGCGCGTGTGTACATGGAAAGAAGAGAAGTCTCTGCAGTTACAGACCCTGAAGACAAGAATTTCGGCGGGTACATGACAAGCGAATGTGGAAAGCTAGACAAGAAGTGCAAGGTGAACTGGCACAGATCGATTTTCGTCTAAATGAATAGACCTTGAAACAGGCTGAGTGTCAAACAGCACTATGACAGTGACAGAAGCCAGTATACTGTAGCAGTGCCAGTGTCAGAGGAGGATGACATCCACTTCCGCGACACTGACCCCATATGCCTGTTCACTGCAATGAAAAGCCAACAGATGGAAATCTCGCTACAACACTGGAGGGGGCTGAAACAACAGGGGAGGCTACTGCGCGAGGCTCTGCCACCAGCTGATATGACGAGCTCAAATGAACACTTGGGAAACAAGAAGGGCAAAGCCCATACGACTCACATGCTTGACCTTGACCTTTATATGACCTGGACCTTCAGGTGACCTTCAAGGTCAAGGTCAAACAACTAAACCTACCAATGACATCATACACAAAGAAATGCTTTACACATTTTTCCTACCAAAATACATGTGACCTTGACCCAAGGTCAAGGTCATCCAAGGTCATGCAACACAAAGCTGTTAATTCAAGACATAGGAAGCAAAATGGTGCTTATTGGCACTTTCTACCATGAGATATGGTCACTTTTAGTGGTTCACTACCCCATTTTGGTCACATTTCATAAGGGTCAAAGTGACCTTGACCTTGATGATATGTGACCAAATGTGTCTCATGATGAAAGTATAACATGTGCCCCACATAATTATTAAGTTTGAAACAGTTATCTTCCATAGTTCAGGGTCAGGGTCACTTCAAAATATGTATACACTCCAACTTTGAAGAGCTCCTGTGACCTTGACCTTGAAGCAAGGTCAACCAAACTGGTATCAAAAGATAGGGCTTACTTTGCCCTATATACCATATATAGGTCAGGTATCCAATCTCAAAAACTTCAGAGAAAATTGAGAAAATGTGAAAAATGACTGTTTTTTAGACAACATTTATGGCCCCTGCGACCTTGACCTTGAAGCAAGGACAAGTCACTATGTATGTTTTTTGAGGCCTTGTCATCATACACCATCATGCCACATTTGGTATTGATAGACTTAATAGTCTCCAAGATAAATCCAACGTTAAAGTTTTCGGACGCCCGGACGCCCGGACACCCGGACGCCCGGTCGCCCGGACGCCCGGACGCCCGGACGCCCGGACGGACGAAAAGGGTGAGTACATAGACTCACTTTTACTTTGCATGTGAGTCAAAAATGTACCATCACTGACCATCTCACGCGCTTTGTGGTGAAATATCGCCTCCAGCTCCTTGAGACCATTGCAGTGAACCAGACGTACTAGCCCGTATCTTACCCGGGAGAATGTTTAGGTTGCGGATTCTACTCTGATACGAACTCCCATGCACTGAGCAGCTGCAGACGACTGCGCGGGCTGCACACGGAAGGGCATGCATGACCTCTGTGTCCAGCTTGTGCTGCAAGCGCTGTCCAGGTCAGTGCAATCCGAGTTCTGCCAAGTCTTCCAGAACCAACGTGTGTCCCTTGATATCAAATATTTGGATACCAGCAAGCCAGACTTGTATTTCGTCGATCACATTGATCAGACTGTTTTTATTTAAGTGTCCAATCCGTTTAATACATTTATCGACAACTGTTATGAGCACAAAATTCTGCATGTACCACTATGAACCCAGATGAGTGAAGCAGGATTCTTCATCAGACTTATCATGCTCGTGATAGGTTCCCTCAGTACTGTTTACCACCGCGTGATTTTAGGTCTACAACTGCTAGGGATGTCCAGACGTAACAGCAAAATCGTGCAAAACATCTCAGTGTATCAATAATGATCAGATCCCAACGCGTCTGTTCAAGAAGAGCGCAGATACCAAACAGTGAGGTATCCGCTCTGGAGCTCAGTAAATATCAGCAGCTGTGTCGGGACAAGCAGTGCTGCCGTGACAGCCACTACAGACTGTTTGTCGCGGAACGCGACTAATGGGTGATAATGAAGGGTAGATGACAGCGCGTAAGATTACGTTGACACCACTCCGTACTCGAAACCGTGTTGCCGCATCGCTAATAATAGGTTTCGTGCGGCGGGAAAAGTAACCCCTGGGGTGCCTTCGGGGGAGGGGGATGCTTGGGGTGTGTCGAAGCGTGTACAGGGTTCGCCCATTGTCTAACACGGGTCGGAGAGGCGCGAAAATAAAGGTCAGTGATTGGAGGATGATCGCGTGACGTAGATGTAATCAGTGCTGACGGAGCGTCTCCGCTCAGACTTATCCATGAGTTGGATGAAGGCCGTTGTGCGTGCAATAGCGCTGCCAACTGGGAGCCACAGGGTGGCCAGCGAAGTTAGTCTCACTTCGCAGTATCTCTTCGTGAGGGCCAAGGGTCTGACACGAGAGAGGGAAGAAGCTTTGGTTGGGACTGAGAGGAGAGTTTCGCTTTTCTGGAGGATAACACGGCCCGGCACTGTGGGAATAAATGAATCTATGAATCTACAATCTACAATCTACACTCTACTTAACGAATTCGTCATCGAAAAGTCCATGTACTTCGTTTACTACCTACCTCCTGTTCAGAGTTGGTGAGAGCTCTGTCTAAGTACTCGACGCATGCCAGCGTCTGTCTACGGGCGATACTTCGTGTACAGAGTGTGCACGAACTCCTCGACGGTTGCGGTGTCCCAGCCACAAGCGCTCTTCCGGTAGTTCGGAGGAACTACAACTTTCGTCTATTCCTCGCAGAGTGCTAATAGGGTCTAGCGAAAGACGCCCGGGGACGGGCGTGAAAATGCTCACTCGACGTGGCATTGCAGTTCTAGTTCAGAACTGGACGGGGCGGCTGAGACACCAGCCGTTCCCTTAGCGCTGCCTGCGCTGTGTTTTAGTCTAGTGTTAACGGGAGGAGTTAGGAGCCTCATTACCTAGACTAGTGAATTCTAAGAGAATTCTGACTCGGAGCGGTATCCGAGGGAGTAGGACGGTCAAAACGCTAGCGTCTTCACCTGCTCGACGCAGTGAGGAGTGCAGCCATAGTTGTAAGGACATGCAACGAGAACAGTGTGAAGGACAAATTGATTCTCTCGTTAGGATGGAGTTCATCACACTTGTTTCTGACTGACCAAGGGGGATTCCTACTGCGTCGGAGTGGACTCTCTGACGGCTGACTGTTATCGGTTGGTGCCATTAGTCAGTGTAACTTCGAGCGGGAGGGAGGTACGGAGACCTGCCCGCGGCCACGACGGGGAGACGCAGCGAGGCGTGCTCCCATCCTTCTACTACCTGCGTTTGTCTTCCAAGGACGGCTTCTCTTGGACTGGTCTGGAGCACGGTGCTCGGACAGTGATTTACTTTCAGGGGACGAAAGTGGGACATGGGTAGGGTTGTGCGCCATTTTTTGTGAGGTTGGGTATATGTGTATTCTGGAGGCACTGCTTCTGGACTTCAAAAGGGTAAGCGAACTTTTTATTTGCTTCTCTCCACGGTGTTGTCGACGACTGTCTTATTACTCGCGGAAGTTTGGGACAGGGCTGTCTGTGCGAGGAAGTGGTGAGTGCTAGCGTTGAGCGCTCGAGTCTGGAATCATTCGGTTTTCCTAGCTTGCGAGGTTTGGGCGGAAGTGCGTCAGCGTAAGGGGAAGGGGGTCAGGAAGAAGGGGTTTAGCTCATTAATATTCATGGGAAGTGTTGGCTGTGGCTTTTGTTGTGGAGTAACTTAGCCAGTGGGAATTGTGAAGTGAGACGGGAAAATCTTTCTGTGGGGATTGATGTTTATTGATATTCTGTGTTTTGGGGAAAGTTTATGGGTTTAATTTAACATCGAGTTGTTAAATGTTTCAGTAGTGAAAATAGCAACCTCTTTCAAGTCGGAGTGTGCTTGTGACTTCTTGCGAGTGCAGAAGTGTGGGATCTTATTTCTCTGTTGTGAGAATCTTTTCGTTCTGGCGGTGAGCGTTAGAGCAAGTGGTTGGACGAGGGTTTTGTCTGAAACTGATTTTTGATTAAATTCCAGTTTCTGGTATTTTTGTGATGGAGTGAGGAGAAGTGGGGTTTTTCTTGTATCACATTGCCAGTAGTTCTCGTTACCGGTAACGCAGATACTGTTTCTTTGTGTATGGGTTTTTTCATGGTTTGGGGTTGTTTCACCTTGCCTATAGTGTGAACTGTTGTCGTTGAATTTTGCCTGTTTTCAGCAGCGGAAGTGCCACCATCTTGTTTCCGCTGTTGACTTTGTTTTGATTTCTTTTCTTGTGTCATTCATTTGATCACCTGCTTGCTCCCCCCTTTGCGGCCCTGTGCAGCAAGGGGAGTTGTTTTTTTTGTTGATTAAAGTTTGACTTGTTTATTTTATCCCCGATCCAGTGGTCATTTCTTCACTTGTTGTTTAACATTGCTTGACTGTTTGTGGTGTTCCCCCAAGGAGTGGTGGTCGGGTTTTGCTTGAAAACCCATTGTTATAATTACCCCTCCCCTCTTGGACGAGTACCTCGTTCCTCGAGGGTAGGGGTTTCTAAAGTAGAGTAGTTATAACGCGACACTGTTTGTGTTACGAATTCCATTGGAAATACCGATATGGAAGGGAGGAGGGGAGTACCATGAAGGGAAAGCGTACTAGGGGTTGATAGAGGGGAGGAGCTACAGAGAAATAAACAGAATGATCTGAGAAAAAACTGTGAGACTTAGAGCTCAGAATACAGAAAGAGAAAAAAAGGGGTAGCAAAGCAGAGCACGAAGAAGGGAGAAGTGGCGGCCAGAAAGAGATAAAGAATACTGAGAAATAAAGAGAGAGAGAGAGAGAGAGAGAGAGAGAGAGAGAGAGAGAGAGAGAGAGAGAGGGAGAGAGAGAGAGAGACAGAAACAGAGACAGAGACAGAGAGAGAGAGAGAGAGAGAGAGAGAGAGAGATTGATCTTTATTTTAGCCGACGACCCATTACTATAAAAGTTTACTGTTTAAACAAGCCAAAATAGTTTAAATGTACATGTGTATATATTTACAGCTTTAGTTTTGATTTTTGTGGCTAAAAATAAGTGACAGTTCCAGCCCTTTGCACAAATTTCTATAAAATCAAGAAATATTGACACTCTAAATCAGCAATATCTGGAACTACATAGTGTACAAGTTCAGAGAGAGAGAGAGAGAGAGAGAGAGAGAGAGAGAGAGAGAGAGAGAGAGAGGGAGGGAGGGAGGGAGAGAGAGAGGGAGAGAGAGAGAGAGAGAGAGAGAGAGAGAGAGAGAGAGAGAGAGAGAGAGAGAGAGAGAGAGAGAGAGAGAGAGAGAGAGAGAGAGAGAGAGAGAGAGAGGGAGAGAGAGAGAGAGGGAGAGAGAGGGAGAGAGAGAGAGGGGGGGAGAAAGAAAGGGAGGGAGAGAGGAAGAGAGAGAAAGAGAGAGAGAGAGACACACAAACCAGCCAGACACAGAGAGAGACAGATATATATATATATAGAGAGACACAGAGACAGACAGAAACAGACTCAGTAAGAGACAGCGATTGAGCTTGACCCCGATTATGTATCGTTCTCTCCAGACGCACATCATCAAGAATAATTATGAAAGATAAGTATTAGTATGTAGTTATCCCGTACGATTACACGATGGACATACAATTTTTTGGCGTTGAGACACTAGTAACTGCTGACATATTTATCTCATATTTATTTGTGCATCGCTACATCTCTAGTTGTATTTGCACTTGTTCCCTCCATAAGCTTTTTGATACAGCATCTTGAGGGTATATACTTTTTGTATGTCGATTCAGATTTTTATTTCTTAGTCAATGACACAACAAGTGCTCATCGGTTTCAGTTTACTTTCAAAATGGACATAATAAATCTGAATACTTTGTCGGTTGCTGTCCACGGTTCTTTATTTTTCAAATAATAAATCTGGGATCGGTCGGTTCAAATAATTATCACATGTTTGCATTTAGATAATTTATCCTTAAACAAAAACGTATTAACACGTCGCAGAATTTCTTTATGTTAAGAAGTGACAGATACTCCTCTGTCCCAGAATGATCTTTGAAGGTGGCATACCAGTGAACTCTTCAGATGTTGAAAAATAGTATGTGCCAATCTTGTAAATGACAATCTTTTAACCTCTGTTTGAACTGTTCCAGGAAACTCGTCTCGTTCTGAACTGCTCCACTGAGCCACCCAAATCCAAAACGAAGTCTGCACAAACAGTTTTTCTTTTACAGTAACTACCCAGTTCTTGTTAGGCGATAGTCAGCATAATGTAGGTTTGTTTGGGGAGTCTCATGTTAGACATCTCAGACAATTTTAACCAGTATTTGATAGTTCTGACGATGCTAGAAACATCCAGAGGATATCTACCCAAATCTCCGTAAACCATGTGATTTTGCGTCCGCGTGTCTAGTCCCCAAATTCTTTTGCACGCAAAAGTATGCATCTTTTCATTGTTATCCGTACAGCTCAGGCCCCTGATTTCTGAGCTATACAGCAAGGTGGCCAATACCTGTGAATCAAGCATAAAAAACGTATTCGAGTGTAAGGTGTATAGTCTCCACACCGTCTTAAAGATCTGGACAGTGTTTTGCTTTCCTAGTGTAGCCAAGTCGTCAGTGCATATATTCGCAGACAATCGGGTAGTGAAGGTAATGCCTATGTATGAGTAATTATTCACTACGTCAAGACGCGTGTTGACCAAGAACCACTTCTCACCTAGTGCTACATGGCGGCCTTATCGAAATACCACAACTTTGTTTTTTTTCTTTCAAAATTCACCTTTAGGCCTAGCGATTTAGAAACATGATATAGATTATTTATCTGGTTTTGTAACCCAGATGGCGTCGTTCAAAGAAGGGCAACGTCATCAACAGGAGTTGAACAGTGTGTTTTCCAAGCCTACGAACGTAGTCGGCCACGAATTGCATGTATATGGCAAACATTATCGGACTCTAAGGCCCCCTGCTTTACGCCAACGGGGCAGCTGAAGACATCCGAATTACTGGTGCCATCTAAGGCACAATTTGACCTGTGAGTACATGGCTTTCACTATCATAATAACTTTGGTTGAAAGGCCTATGAATGCAAGGATGCTCCAAAGTGGGTCACGATTGACAGAGTCAAAAACCCTCTCGTAATCGACGAAGGGTATATAGAGCTTTCCTCGTCTTTCCCTGTAGTGCTTGAGGACCATGGCGTGCAGATTATAAATGCGATGAACAGGCGAGTATTCTGCCCTGAATTCTGCCTGTTCATGGCAGATTACATTTTGGTCCTATGCCCAAAATCGCTGCCGGCGCGGCAAGATAGTCGAGAATGTCTTGCTAAGTATGTTCATCTGAAATATTCCTCGATAATTATCATGGTCCAACTTTGATCTCTTTTTGAGCAGGGGAACTATTACAGAGCGGCACCACTGTCGGAGGAAGTACTGAGAGGTGAAAAGAAAGTTGAACAACTTAGTCAAGAAGGTTCCTAAGTTCGCGCCTGCTACGTTGAAGCATTACCCGGGGATCTCATCGCGACATGGCGACTTACCTTTTGTATAGCTATCATCACTTCCTCTAATGATATGTCATCATCGAGTTCCTCGACTTTATGCAAGAGAGTACCACCTTGAATCTTGCTCAGACCGAAAAAAAGATTAGAACTTAAGTTGCGATGAAATATTGTTTCTCTAAATGATTTTTCCAAATGTGTATGTCAATGATAACAGCAGGTGGTGTCCTGCTTGCCGCGCGTCTGATAATGGACCAAAATCTGCGAGAATCTTTGATGCTATCCAAAAGAGTTATCCGTGAAGAGTTGAGATAATCTCGTTTCTTCTTTCTAATCGTGCAGTTATACATTTACTAGCGCTTACATGACTATATTTGTCAGCTATGGATCCCAATATTCTATATTTGTTCAGAGCGTTTTTGGTTGCCCTTTTAAAATTAAGACAGTCACGAGTGTACCATGTACATCGTTGCATGTAAAATTAACTAGTTATCAAAACGTTTTCCCTCATACCCTCTGCACAGGTCAGAATCGCGGCATTGAAGGACTGAAGGACCTATTTTACTGAGATGTCGATTATATCGAATGCACCAACTAATCTTTCTTTGATATCAGGGCTCTGCGTATCGTGATCAAATTCATTTGCCTTGCTATCATCCCAGCTTATTTTGGAGACTGTCACGTACTGCACGTGACAGTTTTTTCGACAAGTGCGATTTCTTTTAGTCAGCATTTCTTGGGTCCGGATTTCCACACAGAGACGTTGGAAATCGTGCTGAACATGAGTTGAATTCATTTGTTATTTCTAAAAAAGATGACATGCTTGCAAGGTACAGTTACTGGAATGCTTCATGAAGCCCTATAGAGGGTTCTAGTCGTGAGCTGGGGTCTGGTGGCGGATGGGGTGACGGATGGGATGGGAGGTGTTTTTATTCTGTGTGGCGGATTTGAGAGCTATGGGCTCTGTGTGGCGCATTTTTGAACTATGGGCTCTGAGTGGCTTATTAGAGAGCTATGGGCTCTGAGTGGCGGATTAGAGAGCTATGGGCTCTGAGTGGCGGATTAGAGAGCTATGGGCTCTGTGTGGCGGACGTGGCTGTGGGAGAGCTTGGGTTTGGTATGTATATAATATAAATGTATGTAAATAAACTATAATTTAATCAAGATGTTTCTAATGTTTGTTTAGTTAAAACGGCAACCCCAATCTTGAGGGGTGTCGTGACAACTTGGTGAGCCTGCCTTTTTCGTTCTGGTCACGTTGTGCCGAGTACATGTGATATAATTTTTCCCCCTGAATTTTGTAACAGCAACTTGCCCACCTTGCGTGATTCGACAGTTTAAACTGCATTGGTTTTGCTACTTATTGTACATTTATTCTGCTCATTAAATTAGCGGGGATGTGGATTTTGTTTTGCAAGTTTCAAGTCCAATAATTTGAACTTTTTGATTTTGTGCTTGCTGACTCCTTGATGATATTTTTTGTGTCGTGAACTTTACATATACCACCGCATTTGTTTTTCCTTTTCTTTCTGTTTTCCTTTGCTGTTTGTGTATTTCATTGAGACAGAGGGCGTGGAGGGGAGAGAGAGAGAGAGAGAGAGAGAGAGAGAGAGAGAGAGAGAGAGAGAGAGAGAGAGAGAGAGAAATCGTCCAGGAAAACTTACTTATGTTGCATGCTTTTCCTGTGAATCCTTCTTGACACGGGCCGATGCATTTATCATTAGGGCAAAACAAAGCAGCTTGACAGTAGCATTTCAATTCACAGTTCTCACCACGAGCCCCTGCACCACACTCTGAAACAGAGTAATATATATATATATGTATGTGTGTATGTATGTATGTATGTATGTATGTATGTATGTATGTATGTATGTATGTATGTATGTGTGTGTGTGTGCTGTGGTGTGTTTGTGTGTTTGTGCGTTTGTTTGTGTGTGTGTTTGTGTGTTTTGTGTGTTGTGTGTGTTGTTGTGGGGTGTTGTTGTGGTGTGTTGTTGTGGTGTGTTGTTGCGGTGTCTTGTGGTGGTGTGTTGCTGTGGTGTGATGCTGTGGTGTGTTGCTGTGGTGTGTTGCTGTGGTGTGTTGCTGTGGTGTGTTGCTGTGGTGTGTTGTTGTGGTGTGCTGTGGTGGTGTGTTGTGGTGGTGTGTTGCTGTGGTGTGTTGCTGTGGTGTGTTGCTGTGGTGTGTTGCTGTGGTGTGTTGTTGTGGTGTGCTGTGGTGGTGTGTTGTGGTGGTGTGTTGTGGTGGTGTGTTGTGGTGGTGTGTTGTGGTGGTGTGTTGCTGTGGTGTGTTGTGGTGGTGTGTTGTGGTGGTGTGTTGTGGTGGTGTGTTGTGGTGGTGTGTTGTGGTGGTGTGTTGTGGTGGTGTGTTGTGGTGGTGTGCTGTGATGGTGTGTTGTGGTGGTGTGTTGTGGTGGTGTGTTGAGGTGGTGTGTTGTGGGGTGTGTTGTGGGGGTGTGTTGTGGTGGTGTGTTGTGGTGGTGGGTTGTGGTGTGTTGTGGTGGTGTGTTGTTGTGGTGTGTTGTTGTGGTGCGTTGTTGTGATGCGTTGTTGTGGTGCGTTGTGGTGGTGCGTTGTGGTGCTGTGTTGTGGTGCTGTGTTGTGGTATTGTTTTGTGGTGGTGTGTTGTTGTGGTGTGTTGTTGTGGTGTGTTGTTGTGGTGTGTTGTTGTGGTGTGCTGTTGTGGTGTGTTGTGGTGTGTTGTGGTGTGTTGTGGTGTGTGTTGTGGGGTGTTCTGGTTGTTGTGGTGTGTTGTGGTGTGTTGTGGTGTAATGTGGTGTGTTGTGGTGTGTTGGGGTGTGTTGTGGTGTGTTGTGGGGTGTTGTGGGATGTTGTGGGGTGTTTTGGGGTGTTATGGTGTGTTGTGAGGTGTTGTGGGTTGTTGTGGGGTGTGTGTGCGTGTGCATGTGCGTGTGCATGTGCGTGTGCGTGTGCGTGTATATATATATATATATATATATATATATATATATATATATATATATATATACATACACATAAAGGCTTGTATATACATGTTGTTGGTTTGTCCGTCGCATGGATCCTTATATACATACACACATTCATACGAACATACATACATACATACATACATACATACATACATACATACATACATACATACATACATACATACATACATACATACATACATACATACATACATACATACATATCAAAATGACTTTATTCATGAAATAATAGTGCAATTCTGCACACATGAATAGGTACATGAAAAAGAGTACAACACAAGACAGGACACTGCCTAGTAGCAACAACCCATGAGATCATTTCACACATTAACCACTCTGGTCTCTCCCTTATATCAATTAGCAACAACACCAGAATAGGTATTTACAACAATCCATGATTACCATCACTTTCCTTTTCAGCAAGTTACTTTCAATCAGATGTATACCCTCATTATTTCTCGACATTTTTCTTCACCCATGAATTTGATAACATTTCTTTTAACTTCACAAACACTTAAGTGAAGTCCAACCGCAAGAGTGGCAATGATATAACAAGGATGTACACATCAGAGGATCTCCACCCACATTGATACAATGCATGGCTGCAGAAATGAGCACGTGCAATATTATACAGCAATTGCAACACAAAAAACAGGTTATTGATGTTGATACAGAGCAGAAGTGCAGACGTGAATATGTGCATACTTGTAACAAAGTACAAAGTTGTGGTGAGGCAATCCAAGGGGAGTAATTCTATTACCTCCCCTTAACTGTGAAACACTGACTGGACTGTCAGTAGTCACGGAGTTCAAGTATCTGTCTGCCTTTTCAACTCACCCCTCACCCGGTAAGACCTTCCTGCATCTTTGTTTCCAGATCAGGCTAGAGCCTATCATGGCACTGACAGACAAGTATCTAGCGATGCTCTTTGCCCTGGATTTGGCTATCCCTACCATCTGCAGTCCACTGATCACACGACTGTGAACACTTCCAAGGGCTCCCACAACAAGAACACAGATCTTACAATTAAATCCGTTGTTCTGGATTTCTGCACAAAGTGGGAGATACTTGTCAAACTTTGCGTTGTAGCATTCTTCGACAAAAGCGTCGAATGGAACCGATACCTCCACTATTGTGCATGCGCCACTTTCACTGTCAATTACACACAAGTCTGGCTTGGTGTGACGCACGCCTTCAAACGGTTGGCTACTGCTTGTGAAGTGGGACCGGGTCACGATCTGGTTAGTTAGGAGCAGAGCACGGGGGTTGACCTCGCTCACAACCCTTCGCACAATCTCTACCACCCTGTCATGTCGTTTCTGGATTGCGTCTTTGCTTTCTCTGCAGCCGTTGAGAATATGGCTGATTGTCTCTGACGCAAATCCACACCTGCCACATTCTTTGGGGTGGATTGCAGGGTAGTAGGTGTGCAGCAGGGTGTTGCATTCTGCGAGCTGCAGTCTTGCCTTTGTTACAAACTTTGTTAGTTTATCGCTCAATTTCAGGTTGTTCAGATGGCATGATGACAGGGTGTGGTCGATGCCTGGGGAACGCGCGATTCTGCCCTGTGATTCTTTCGCCTTCCATACTTCCACAAGCTTATCAAGCTGCAGGCTTTTGAGGAAGGTGAATGCGCTCGTAGCATCTTTGAGGCAGACTTCTACATCTTCATCCACTTCGGCGCAGAGCACGTAGCTGTTGTTTTCTTGTAGCTGAAGCCGAACTTTTAGTCTAGCGCAGAGTCCATTCAGAAGAATCCAGTGGGATTGTCTCCAGTTCACTCTGGATTCCTTGACAAGCCTGTAGTTCCTGTCAGTTTTGTATCCTGCAAAATTGTTCTCATCAAGGTTGTCCTCGCGTTTGCATTTTCGCTTGCTTAGATGTATCTGCAACGAGTCTCGAGCGGTGGATTTCGTTTGCTCGTCGCTGTTGTTGAGGACGCTGAGCAGAAACGACAACTTCTTGGCATAGTACATGATGCGGGGACTGAGAACTCCTAGGCCGCCTTTGCTCCTAGGGGCAAACATAAACGATCGGGTGGATGAGTCGTTCAGGCCTAGCCATGATCTGATGTGTTGTAGACCAAAGCATCCTCTAGGCTGTCGAGCACTTTCTCCGTGAATGCAATGTTGGGGAAATAGAAGTGGAGTCTTGAAACTGCCATTGTGTTGGTTGCTTGCAGTTTGGCGCCGATAGGAAGTGGGGACCTGTCGATCTTCTCCAGGGTATTTTTGAACTCGCTGATGATTTCCTCCAGTTGCTTTTTCTCAGAATTTGCGCTAAGGTCTATATCATATCCCAGGTATCGATAGGTCTGTGTTCTGTCCAGCTTGAAAATCGCAGACTGCTGTATGGTCAGAGTTGTGGATGATGTGGCATCATTCTTGCTCCAATTGTTTCCACTGCGGTGACCATGCATCAGGGCGCATTTTCTGTGTTTTACTTGCATCCCTGCGTATTCCATGAAGCTTTCGGTCTTTCTTGCGGCTTCCTGTATGTATGTATGTATGTATGTATGTATGTATGTATGTATGTATGTATGTATGTATGTATGTATGTATGTATGTATGTATGTATGTATGTATGTATGTATGTATGTATGTATGTATGTATGTATATATGTATGCATATTTGGCGATGCTTCGTGCCTTGCATCTGGGTATGCCACTGAGGTGCAGACCGCTGACAAATCGGGCGTGAACGCTTCCCAGCGACCCTACCACCAGCACATAAATCCTGCAGTGAAAGCCAAGTTTCTGTATCTCCAAGCACAGCGGCATGTACTTGTCAAACTTGGCTTGATAACAGTCATCAAGAAAGGCGTCAAATGGGATCGACACCTCGATGACTGTGCAGATCTTTTCCGCAGTGCTAATCACACATATGTCTGGCTTTGTGTGATTAACATCACTGAATGGGAGGCGGTCACCCGTGAAAGGGGAGTTAGTAACAATTTGATTGGTCATCACGGCAGCGCGCGGGTTGGCTTCGCGTACAGCCCGATTTACGATCTCCACCACCCTGTCATGTCTTTTCTGGATTGTGCCTTTGTTTCTTTGCATCCATTCAGGAGATGACTTACTGTCTCGGATGCAAATCCACATCTTGTGCACACAGATCCGCAGCGGATCAGACAACGTCGTCGAACGTAATCTCATACATGAAACAGCTTTTCGGAGAGCAAGGCATACCACAACAAGAAGGGCAAAGCCCATACGACTCACACGATTGACCTTGACCTTTACATGACCTTGACCTTCAGGCGCCCCTCAAGGTCAAGGTCAAACAACTAAACATAGCAATGACATCATACACTAAGAAATGCTTTACACATTTTTCCTACCAAAATACATGTGACCTTGACCCAAGGTCAAGGTCATCCAAGGTCATGCAACACAAAGCTGTTAATTGAAGACGTAGGAAGCACAATGGTGCTTATTGGCACTTTCTACCATGAGATATAGTCACTTTTAGTGGTTCACTACCCCGTTTTGGTCAGATTTCATAAGGGTCAAAGTGACCTTGACCTTGATGACATGTGACCAAATGTGGCTCATGATGAAAGTATAACATGTGTACCACAACGTTATAAAGTTTGGAAGAGTTATCTTCCATAGTTCACGGGCAAGGTCGCTTCAAAATATGTATACAATCCAACTTTGAAGAGCTCCTGTGACCTTGACCTTGAAGCAAGGTCAACCAAACTGGTATCAAAAGATAGGGATTACTTTGCCCTATATACCATATATAGGTGAGGTATCCAATCTCAAAAACTTCAGAGAAAATTGAGAAAATGTGAAAAATGGCTGTTTTTAGACAACATTTATGGCCCCTGCGACCTTGACCTTGAAGCAATGTCAAGTCACTATGTATGTTTTTTGAGGCCTTGTCATCATACACCATCATGCCACATTTGGTATTGATAGACTTAATAGTCTCTGAGAAAAATCCAACGTTAAAGTTTTCGGACGCCCGGACGCACGGACGCACGGACGCACGGACCGACGAAACGGGTGAGTACATAGACTCACTTTTGCTTCGCATGTGAGTCAAAAAGTCATCAGCGACAATGGCACACCATACGTTTCGACGGCATTCAAGGAATTCGCTGACGATTGGGGATTTGAACATGTAACCAGTTCACCCAAATACCCACAGTCCAATGGAATTGCAGAGCGTAGCGTGCAGACGATCAAGAAGATAATCATCAAAGCCCAAGAGAGTCACATAGACATTAATATGGCACTACTGGTGTTCAGATCGACACCCATTGACCATCATATTCCCTCCCCTGCAGAACTCCTGTATTCCCGCAAACTGAAAACTGACATGCCCACAGTCATCTCTAACACCCTACCCAACCGAAAGAAGATCGAGGACCAACTGCGTAAACGGCAGAATACGCAGAAGAAATATCATGACAGGAGAGCACACGAACTGCCAGCACTGCACAAAGGTCAAAAGGTCATGATGCAAAAAGAAGAAGGAGGAAAGTGGACGCCAGCAACCGTGGTTCAGACCAGAAACGAACCGAGGTCGTATGAAGTTCGAGAACCAGATGGAGGAACTTATCGCAGAAATCGAAGACACATAAGGAACTTGCAGAAACCTCCTAAAGGACATGTTCGATTCAACCTCAAACCACACATTATTAGTGACAAACAGTTGCTGTATATGGAACCAGGTTTCGAAGATGAAGAAGATGATACCCCAACACATCCACATGAGAATCATGTTGAAATGCATCAACAAGAGCAGCAACGACCCAGGCGCATGATCAAGAAACCCGAAAGACTGATAGAACAAATGTGAACAATCATTGCCAATCAAATGGCAATTTCGAAGAACAAATACTGCAAATTCATAAACTAATAAAGTGTCAAACAAAGCAGTAAGGTCAACTTGATTCAGAGTTAAAGTTGCATGAACAATGTTAAAGTTAAAGTTATAGAGACAGTAACAAGGA
Organism: Theodoxus fluviatilis; assembly: GCA_034096865.1. Taxonomy (NCBI): domain Eukaryota; kingdom Metazoa; phylum Mollusca; class Gastropoda; order Cycloneritida; family Neritidae; genus Theodoxus; species Theodoxus fluviatilis. The sequence goes on from JAWQFJ010021917.1 coordinate 19,383, forward strand.
AAAGTTAAAGTGATTTTGCGGACAGACAAAAGAAATGTGTAAGTGACAATCAATGAATTATATGTTATTCAATTTGAAACTGCTAAAAATTTCAGGTGATTGAAATTATCTTATGAGGAGAGGGATGTAACAGCATGCAATATTTAGGCCTTGTCAGGTTTTGACGTACTTCCTGTCTGGGCTAGGACGTCAATAAAAATGTTGTCAACGTTTGAACATGTCTCTTGATCTGTCTCCCATCCATCAATTCAATCATTCAATCTTCTAACAGAAGAACATTACAGTAGACGCCAGATATTTCGTCCAGCCCAGGAGCCTTCTTGTTACCCAAATTGTGTATATCCATCTTAATTTCCTCCATCGTTACCGTAGCGTCGAGCTCTTCAATGGTTACTTCTATGGATTGGTTAACAACAGAGGAGGCTGCCATCGTAGGACACCTAACTTCACCTAAACAAATCGGGAAGTAATTTGTCCACGTTTCACGTTCAATAGCTGGTGCTTGTACCTTTTAAAATATCAGCTGCCAGATCTTGGACCAGAAGGAATGCGAGTTTATCTGGTCTTGGATTACAGACTGGCTTGTTCTTATATTAGATTCTTTCTTCTTTTCTCGCGTGATAGTTGTGTATTGATTTCTAAGTTGGATGTACATATCCCTGTCTGTTTTACACATTGTACACCTGTACACGTATTGTAATTTTTGCTCGATTACAGTCCAGGTCGTACCATTTGGCGCCATCTCGGATTTTAGAGGGATTTGGCTTTATTGGGCGACGCATGCATCCTGTGCTAGACAACGATTCTTGGGTAACTATTTCTATGGCTGAATATATGTTAGTAAATCTCCAATCTTTCTTTTCTGTCGAAATTGTTAGAGAAGTTAGCTTTGCAGCAGCTGCTGGAGCACGTGTCCCAGTATGACCTTTTGGCCCGTTTTCAATCCGCGTACCGTGCTCATCATTCCACCGAAACAGCTCTACTCCGTGTTCTAGACGATCTTCTCGTTGCTTCTGATGATTCCAAAGTTTCTCTTCTTACTCTGTTAGACTTGAGTGCCGCGTTCGACACAATAGACCATGGAATTCTTCTCACCCGTCTTAGAAACATTTTTGGCATTGAGAACTTAGCACTCTCGTTCCTGCATTCATATCTCTCAGAACGTAGGCAGACTGTTTCGATCTCGGGTTTTGCTTCCGATCCTACACCTCTCAAGTACGGGGTCCCTCAGGGCTCTGTTCTGAGTCCTCTGCTGTTTCTACTGTACATCCAACCACTTTCCAATGTAATTGATAGTCATTCAGTCTCTAACAGTGAATTTGCTGATGACACCCAACTCTACAATCCCTCCCATCCCAGTCAAATCCACTCTCTTCTTTCTACCAGCGAACACTGTATCTCTGATGTGAAACAGTGGATGACCCTGAACAAGCTCCAACTCAATGACTCAAAAACTGAAGCGCTCCTGGTGGGCGGCGGAGGCGACTCGAATCAGGCCCTCAAACTAACCATTGGTCACAGTGACATTGTCTTCTCTCAGTCTGTTACAAATTTAGGCGACATGTTTGACGATGATTTGTCAATGAGAGCTCATGTAAACAAAGTCTGTCAGTTAGCAGAGTATGAGTTAAGGAAGATTAGTACCATCCGTCATTATCTTTCTCAGCAGGCCACCAAAACGCTCATCATATTACTTGTTCTGTCTCGTCTCGACTACGGAAACTCTCTTCTTGCTGGCATCCCTGACACTATGCTTAACAAACTCCAAAAAGTTCAGAATTGTGCTGCGAGGCTAGTTTTTCGATGTCCCATGCGTACCCATGTCTCTCCACTCCTATATACACTTCACTGGCTCCCCATCTCTCAGAGGATATTATAAACTTGCCACTTTGTTCTTCAAGGCCATCAACAACACCGCACCACACGCTCTTACAGAAATTCTTAGTCTACACGCCCTCCAAATCTCTACGCTCAGCTGCAGACTCTAGAATGCTTAATGTCCCCCGCCATAACAAGAAAACTCAAGGACAGCGTGCCTTCTCCTATATTGGACCTGTAACCTGGAATAATCTGCCTCTCTCAGTCCGTTATTCTGACACTCTGCCCCAGTTCAAAAGTGCTCTAAAGACCCACCTCTTCCGATCTGCCTTTTCCCGCTAAGCTGCTTCACCTTACTTGGCCAAGCCTATAAGTACTATGTACATTGTAAAGTCTGTTCTTCTGGATCTTAGTTTTTATTCTTTGTTTATATGTATAATGTGTGAGATTTTGTAGGAATGTGGTGTTGGGCGGTTGTACTAGTGTTGATTCTTTAAATTGTAAACGCCATGAGCTTGCCTGTCAAGGGAAGGTATGTGCGCATCAATAAACTATCTATATATTAATACACAAAAGGTAAAACTTTGTGCAACATCTCCTCCGAGACCGTTTCGCCGATCGCTTTGCTTTTTGGCATCAGCCTAGAGGACGGTCGGGAAGGGGTCGTAGGGTATTTTTCGTGACCAAATTTGACTTTGAAGTGACGTTTTAGGGCGTCGCAAGTTTCAGGCGGCAAGGGACGGAACTCTAAAAGGGAAGCTGTGGCATGTGTGACGTCGAATCAAAGAATGACGTGACGCAATTTCGTAATTTTCTTCTCCCTCAAGTCCTCGCAAGTTTCAGTCGGCCTTCGTCCTATGATCGCATGGGTAGGTGGGGGAGAGGGAGATAGTGGGAGGGAATGGGGTGGGGGAGAACCCAAGGTCAAGGTCATCCAAGGTCATGCAACACAAAGCTGTTAATTCAAGACATAGGAAGCACAATGGTGCTTATTGGCACTTTCTACCAAGAGATATGGTCACTTTTAGTGGTTCACTACCCCCATTTTGGTCACATTTCATAAAGGTCAAAGTGACCTTGCCTTGATGATATGTGACCAAATGTGTCTTATGATGAAATTAGAACATGTGTACTACAATGGTATGAAGTTTGGAAGAGTTATCCTCCATAGTTCAGGGTCAAGGTCACTTCAAAATATGTATACAATCCAACTTTAAAGACCTTCTGTGTCCTTGACCTTGAAGAATGGTCAATCAAACTGGTATCAAAAGATAGGGATTACTTTGCCCTATATATCATA
>JAWQFJ010021918.1:2500-7500 GCA_034096865.1 Theodoxus fluviatilis
AACTGCCTGCTGTGAAATGTCATTTCTATTTCATTCTCTTCGAATGAGCCGGTGGCCTAACGACATAAAGTGCCTCTTCGTTCGTTCTCTCTCTCTCTCTGTCTCTTTCTGTCTCTCTCTGTCTCTCTCTGTCTCTCTCTCTCTCTCTCTCTCTCTCTCTCTCTCTCTCTCTTAGCTCTACAACTCCTCCCATCCCAGTCAAATCCACTCTCTTCTTTCTACCAGCGAACACTGTATCTCTGACGTGAAACGGCGGATGACCCGGAACACGCTCCAAGTCAATGGCTCAAAAACTGAAGCACTCCTGGTGGGCTGCGGAGGCAAATCAGATCAGGCCCTCAAACTAACCATTGGTCACAGCGACAGCGTCTTCTCTCAGTCTGTTAGAAATTCAGGCGTCATGTTTGACGATGCTCTGTCAATGAGATCTCATGTCAACAAAGTCTGTCAGTTAGCATATTATGAGCTAAGGAAAATTAGTACCATTCGTCATTATCTTTCTCAGCAGGCCACCAAAACGCTCATCATATCACTTGTTCTGTCTCATCTCGACTATGGAATCTCTCTTCACACTGGCATCCCCGACACTCTGCTTAACAAACTCCAGAAAGTTCAGAATTGTGCTGCTAGGCTAGTTTTTCGATGTCCCAAGCGAACCCATGTCTCATCACTCCTACATACACTTCGCTGGCTTCCCATCTCTAGGTGGATAGATTATAAACTTGCTACTTTGTGCTTCAAAGCCATCGACAACACCGCACCATACGCTCTTATAGAAATTCTTGCAGTCTACACGCCCTCCAGATCTCTACGCTCAGCTGCTGACTATAGAATGCTTAAGGTCCCCCGCAGAAATAAGAAAACTCAAGGACAGCGTGCCACCCAACCCACTCCCACCCCGTCGGCCCAAGTCCGCCCCGGGCGTTGTGCCCGTGATCGCCCGGAGCCGCTCTGAGCGCGGCGGCGCAACGCTGTATCCTAAACCGGGCGCGCGGGCAAGGTGGCGGGCGCGCCGGCAAGGGTGGTCGGGACAGGGGAGGGGGAGGGGGGCTCGGTAGGGGTTAGAGGAGAGCGGAGGGGGGGGGGGGGAAGGGGTGCGGGAGGGGGGGGGAAGGTTGGGTGTGTGGGGGAAGGTAAGGCGTGGGATGGCGGGGGGGGTGGGAACAGGGAGGGATAGCGTGGGGGAGCGGGTGGGCGAGGCGGCGTAAGGAGGGGGGGGGGGGGAGTGGGAGGGGAGAGGGGAAACGCCAGTCAACAGGGGGAGAGCGGGCCGGGGGCAAATGGGCGGAAGGAAAGATGGGGCAGAGGAAGAAAAAATAGGGCGGGGGCCGCCTCCGCGCCGCGCTGCGAGGCGAGCCGCGCTCGCCGCTTTTCTTCGCAGAGATATATATGTAGATGAGAGGGGATATAGCGAGCTATCTATGATCCGATCGACAGAGAGACCGAGCTATTGATCTAGGTCGAAGAGAGCGAGCGCGATCCCATACAGCCAATCGATCGAAGCGAGGGCGAGCGAGCTAAGAAGACAGCCGGCGCGAGAGAGAAAGCGAGCAGCGAAATCGCGGTTTACAAGCTAGCGATCGAGCAGAGCGAGCGAGAGATCGAGAAGATAGCGCAGACGAATCGAGAGAGGAGCGATCAAGAGAAAGAGAGCGCGGATCGCTCGCAGCGCGGATCCATGCGGAGATAGCGAGCGACCTGAGCGATCGAGGACCGAGAGAGCGAGCGATCGATCAAGCTCAGCGCCAGGTAACCGAGAGAGTCCGATAGATAGAGAGATGAGAGAGACTAGAAATCCATCTATTAATATAGTCAATTTATCCATCGAGATATCGATAGATCCTATAGCAACTATCTATCTATCTATCTATCTATCTATCTATCTATATCTATCTATCTATCTATCTATCTATCTATCTATCTATCTATCTATTCTATCTATCTATCTATCTATCTATCTATCTATCTATCTATCTATCTATCTATCTATCTATCTATCTATCTATCTATCTATCTATCTATCTATCTATCTATCTATCTATCTATCTATCTATCTATCTATCTATCTATCTATCTATCTATCTATCTATCTATCTATCTATCTATCTATCTATCTATCTATCTATCTATCTATCTATGTATCTATCTATCTATCTATCTATCTATCTATCTATCTATCTATCTATCTATCTATCTGTCTGTCTGTCTGTCTGTCTGTCTGTCTGTCTGTCTGTCTGTCTGTCTGTCTGTCTGTCTGTCTGTCTGTCTGTCTGTCTGTCTGTCTGTCTGTCTGTCTGTCTGTCTGTCTGTCTGTCTGTCTGTCTGTCTGTCTGTCTGTCTGTCTGTCTGTCTGTCTGTCTGTCTGTCTGTCTGTCTGTCTGTCTGTCTGTCTGTCTGTCTGTCTGTCTGTCTGTCTGTCTGTCTGTCTGTCTGTCTGTCTGTCTGTCTGTCTGTCTGTCTGTCTGTCTGTCTGTCTGTCTGTCTGTCTGTCTGTCTGTCTGTCTGTCTGTCTGTCTGTCTGTCTGTCTGTCTGTCTGTCTGTCTGTCTGTCTGTCTGTCTATCTATCTATCTATCTATATATCTACCTATCTATCTACCTATCTATCTACCTATCTATCTATCTATCTATCTATCTATCTATCTATCTATCTATCTATCTATCTATCTATCTATCTATCTATCTATCTATCTATCTATCTATCTATCTATCTATCTATCTATCTATCTATCTATCTATCTATCTATCTATCTATCTATCTATCTATCTATCTATCTATCTATCTATCTATCTACCTACCTACCTACCTACCTACCTACCTACCTACCTACCTACCTACCTACCTACCTACCTATCTACCTACCTACCTACCTACCTACCTACCTACCTACCTACCTACCTACCTACCTACCTACCTACCTACCTACCTACCTACCTACCTACCTACCTACCTACCTACCTACCTACCTACCTACCTACTCTATCTATCTATCTATCTATCTATCTATCTATCTATCTATCTATCTATCTATCTATCTATCTATCTATCTATCTATCTATCTATCTATCTATCTATCTATCTATCTATCTATCTATCTATCTATCTACCTATCTATCTATCTATCTAACTATCTATCATTTATCTATCTATCTATCTATCTATCTATCTATCTATCTATCTATCTATCTATCTATCTATCTATCTATCTACCTATCTATCTCTCTCTCTCACATTAACAATCATACGCATCTGCACATTACACACACACGTGCATGCACGTACAGTGGCAACACACAACGTTCCAAGTATGTTTCCTTCCGTTTTCTTTGTTGCTGACCGTTCCTTCTGTCTCCGCGACGCATTTCGTGAGGTCTGGTAATGACTGTCAGAGGCAGTCGGACAGAAAGTTCTTGTCCGATGACATGTGTCTCCAGGTAATATTTGCCAATGTGCTGCATCCTGGGAGATACTGTCTCCTCCCTACAGTAATGGCTCCTTGCAAGAGCCTTCAGTCAGAATTTCAAAGCGGAGGGGAAATATTTGATGACCTAAAGCGGTGTAAACTGACGAAGAGTGTACAGAAAATAAAATGTTGTCACGAGTGATTAACGTAAGAGGTAGTTGATAAATCCGAGCTAATTGTTCAAACTTATCAGTGCCTAAACCGGTTTCCATCTCAAAACGAAATGAGTCCCCCTCGAAACACGCCTCAACGAAACAAAGGTACCCAGGGTACCAGAAAGACGTTGCGGGGAGACATCTGTCTTATTTTGTCCCAAGGATCTACGGAATGCTCCACCATTCGACTAACACTTGCAGTATTATGTACACCCAAACAAAAGAAGACCGTGCAGTGAGCTCATAAAGGGAACAAGCACCCGGTCAAACAGGGACATAGCGGTGTAATCCTTCTATGCAAAGGAAGTCAGAGAGCAGAAAAACTATGGGCTGAAGGCGATTGATGTATATATATATATATATATATATATATATATATATATATATATATATATATATATATATGTGTGACTTAACTGTGTTATTAATCTCAGCCACAATGTGTATTCATTCATACATGTCTCAGGGCAAACAGCATGCTCACAAAATAAATCTAGAATTTGTTACAGTAAAACGTAAAGTTCAGGAAAGCCATTACGTAAAATATTTCGACGATGACATTTCTCAGCCTTTGCTCTAAATCTCCTTTGCCGACTTAAGCTTTGTTTCTCATGCACGGTCACATGTGAAGTCATTTTCAGATGTTGACTGAACTCGCACACTTCGTTAATTTTGGAAAATGTGCCATCCATGTCCAACGATAGATTACACATATCATTGACCACTGCTGTTCTTATGGCCTCTCGGCCATTGAACACACTTTTACGTTCGTTCGTTCGTTCGTTCGGCCAGCACTTGCAGCCCCACTGCAGGAGCCAGTAGTGTGTATGGGCGGCTACAGGAAGACAGACCAGAGCGCTGCTGAATAGTAATGAACGTTCTAAGCTGGAGAGGACTCGCTAGCGCAGTGGGCAGTGATCCATAAAGCCCATTACCAGTGCTGCAGATCAATACGTGGCGGTGAGCTGTGGCGCTCTCTTTGTCCCGCGCTTCGATTGAACTGACAAAGGCACTGGCTTGTGCCACATGCAGGCAAAAAGCAGACAGCAAAATGCATGACTGCCTCCTGTGTTCAAAACTACTCGCCTTCAAGGTGAACTTTTCTGTCCCATGCCGGGAGGAGTGAAATGTATAGGAATGCAAGACCACTCATCGACAGAGTGGATTTTACATTTGTCCCATGAAAACCATATGAAGCGAGGACATCAGGTGTATTGAAATGCAAAATCACTCATTACGCAATGGTTTTGTTTATCTGTGTATCTTGTTCTATGAAATCCATCGAAAATAGGCATGGATTGTATTAAATGCAAGATCAAAGCGAAACCAACGAATAGTCTGTACTACGCTCTGCTATGTAAAATCATGCGTGTGTGTGTGTG
>JAWQFJ010021918.1:12500-15000 GCA_034096865.1 Theodoxus fluviatilis
GAAAGAGAAAAAATGAAACTATAGAACGACAAGAAGGTAACGAAGCCATCGTCACACGAAAAGACGCAACCCAAGCCACTTGGAATTGATCTCTGGCATACAACAACTGCCAATAGAGCGCTTAGAAATGGGATTTTCCTTTTTAAAAGTACAAATAATTTTTCCTCTGCGAAAGTCGCTTAGGCCTGACATTTTTCTGTGTGAATGGTCGAGAGAGCAAGTCTCGTGAGAGCTCTAAGGGCCTCAGAAATCGACCTGGCGATGCTCAGGGAGATGCCATTCCCAAAGGTTTTACAGCTTCGCATCGCGCCAGGAAATGGGCTTGCAGGGCCAATTTCCCCTACTTTCCCCGCCCTTTATCGCCCTCTGCTCGGCAGCAAAGCTGCCCAGTTCTAGGGACTGCTTCCCGATGACTGCGGATCTCAAGACTTGTAAAATGCACGCTCATGACGAGTCCGAACAATGGAAACGTCCGTAAATCAGCGTCCCTGACAATGGGAGTCAATTTCTCCTCTACAACTGTTTCCGGCCGTGGTCAGGGTGAAGTTCCGGTCAGTGAGTTCTGAGAAAGTGGCAGAGGAAAAGATGACACTGACAGTTTTCCGCGTTGTTGATTGTTCGTCGTTGAGGAGCCCATTGATTTGGACACAGTCGTAGTGTGCCCTTGTTGCCATAGACACTGCCCTTGTTGCCATAGACACTGCCCTTGTTGCCATAGACACTGCCCTTGTTGCCACAGAGACTGCCCTTGTTGCCATAGACACTGCCCTTGTTGCCATAGACACTGCTCTTGTTGCCATAGACACTGCCCTTGTTGCCATAGACACTGCCCTTGTTGCCATAGACAATGCCCTTGTTGCCATAGACACTGCCCTTGTTGCCATAGACACTGCCTTTGTTGCCATAGAAACTGCCCTTGTTGCCATAGACACTGCCCTTGTTGCCATAGACACTCTCCTTGTTGCCATAGACACTGCCCTTGTTGCCATAGACACTGTCCTTGTTGCCATAGAAACTGCTCTTGTTGCCATAGACACTGCCCTTGTTGCCATAGACACTGCCCTTGTTGCCATAGACACTGTCCTTGTTGCCATAGACACCGCCCTTGTTGCCATATATACTGCCCTTGTTGCCATAGTCACTGCCCTTGTTGCCATAGAAACTGCCCTTGTTGCCATATACACTGCCCTTGTTGCCATAGACACTGTCCTTGTTGCCATAGACACTGCCCTTGTTGCCATAGACACTGCCCTTGTTGCCATAGACACTGCCCTTGTTGCCATAGACACTGCCCTTGTTGCCATAGACACTGCCCTTGTTGCCATAGACACTGCCCTTATTGCCATAGACACTGTCCTTGTTGCCATAGACACTACTCTTGTTGCCATAGACACTGAATGCAGAATTCTGCAGCTAGGGTAGTGAAGCGACTGCCGAGGTGGGCTCGCATAACCCCTGTGCTCAGTGACCTTCATTGGCTTCCAGTTCGCCAACGGGTGAAATTTAAGACCCTCTCCATCGTGTTTAAGTGTGAAACTGGTGAAGCCCCAACCTACCTCGGAGAACTACTTAGACCTCACAACCCCACAAGGAATCTCCGTTCCTCAAAAAGAAGACTGTTGATTGTCCCACAAACAAGGATACGGAGCTTCGGTGACCGCTCCTTCAGCGTTGTTGGACCGAGACTCTGAAACCAACTTCCTGAGGGTGGTTAGTCCATTATTGGCCGCATTTAAAACTGGCCTCAAAACTTTTTTATTTCGTCTTGTCGCGCCATGAGCATGTTTATCGTGATAATGGCGCAGTAAAAATGAAAATACATGCATACATACATACACACACTGCCCTTGTTGCCATAGACACTGCTCTTGTTGCCATAGGCACTGCCCTTGTTGCCAAAGACACTGCCCTTGTTGCCATAGACACTGCCCTTGTTGAAATAGACACTGCCCTTGTTGCCATAGACACTGCCCTTGTTGCCATAGACACTGCCCTTGTTGCCATAGACACTGCTCTCTTGGGTTTGCGAAGCAGTCTCACCTTAAGCGCTACTGACGGCGCTGTCAAACTGCTGGGGAATGCAGACCTCTTCATTGTGAACCGTAAAGTGACAACATCAGCAAGTGCGCAGAGGAAATCCGTAGGCATCGTTCGCGGGGCCAGAGATGCGTTTTGTTTAGAAAGGTATTTTTATGGAAGTTCAGAGATGAGCACTCACAGCGAGTGCTCGCAAAGTCTGCCCGCGCAGGCGCTCGCCGTGAGAGTTTCTCACAATACATGTTTAATACTTTTCAAAAGTAAATGTACCTCTGATCCCGATAATAATGCTTTGGGATTGCTTCTGCCAAACCCGACTAAGCTGACAGTTTTCTTGGAAAGCCAACCCCTTGTCTGTGAACTTGCCAGCTGCAAACCAGCACACTTCAGTTGTACAGACAAAGAGCAACAACTCATCGCCTAATATGTTTCCTGAACGACTTCTAGAGATCTCTAATCTCAA
>JAWQFJ010021918.1:17500-20000 GCA_034096865.1 Theodoxus fluviatilis
TCCAAGCCTTATAACACAGAATACACTTTTAGGACTCATGTGACACTGCTGCTAACTTGCACTTGGAAAGAGCCTGTAAGTCAAAGTATTTGGGGACTTATTAGACAGCATAAACCAGGCTTTGTTTTTCCAGGGGGAAAACGCGAACGCAGTAGGGCTGGCACCAATGGAGACGCAGAGCTCTAGAGAGCACAACTGTGGATAACTGCATACTAAATGCGTCACGAGAACGTTATGGGAACGATTTATAAAGCCCGATTTGCTACTGTTCAAAATGTACACGGACTGAGTTTTTCCACTGATTATTTTTCGTTCCTCCAATGAAACAAGGCTCGCAGTTATGGTAGCAGCAATAGTAGCAGCATCCGCAGACACAGTGAAAAGCATGAGCTTATTGACATGTGTTTTGAACTCATCTCCGGGAAAAGAAAACTATAAAAGATATTAATAGAGCAGGCCTACAGTGATTAAAACAATCCACTATTTTTTATTTAAAAAAACTGCGAACAGTTATTTTGTTACGTTCTTGAAACAAAGGTCACATCGTCCCTGAATTAAGTATTCATTCTGCCCGAGTACCTCAGAAAAGGTGAGGGAAAATATTCTGTTTTGAAAGCATTTGATAGTAATCCACTCATTTCAATAATGGGGTTTATCATTCTCGCAGATGAAAGATGATTTGAGTACAGTTGGCTTTTATGACAGATAATTCCAGATCTGATGATAATCTGCAGTTGTATATGCTTGCTTTGTAATCACGTATAAGGGGTCGTTTTTACATTTCGTATGAGTCGTTCATGATATTTATGTAAATCCATATTTTTTCCGTGGCAGGGATAGAACCGGGGCACAGCGCATCGCACATCGGCATACCCTAAAGCATGCTCTCCTGGCTCCGCCTGCTTTGGGGTTGGACGATGTGCGAGGCGCAGTGCCGTGGTTCTATCTCTGGGACGAAAAAATCTGGGGTTAAGTAGATGTTTTAACAATACCATAATTGCTGCAATCCAATGGCTTAAATCTGACCGTACATGTTGTTATGTCTGTGCGTGAATGATTACACTTGATGAATTTACGATGCACCTACCCCTCTATGTAACCGCGTTAGCTTTGGTTGAACGTCAACGACGCGCCAAAGCAAAAACAAAAAGTATTTACTTGAACTGTTCTTCCCTTCCGTCTGGTTTCAAATAGCCAGTAATGAAAACTATATCTGAAATCGCGCACGGCTGTCACTAAACTCGACTGACCATTTCAATCCGACGATGGATTTTGATAGAATTCAAAGATTAAATATCTTGTATCATCACCAACTCTTCAAATAATGGTTACAATATGCCATCAGCGAAGACTACCGAAGATTTTATATCTCTTGCATCCCTCATTGCTGCGGGCTATAACAAATGTCATTACATGTCACAGCAGTTTTGACGCCCTGTGAGCTGCCAGCTTGGACTTTGTGTAAATATCATACACGTCTCTAGAGCATTCTCATTGGTCACAATCTCTGTCGTTATACAGAAGCTGTTTCTTCCACATGACTTGGGAAGGAAGGTACAGGGTGTGGAAGCTTGTGGGCATGGATGTGGCACACCATTAATTTTGTCTAGAATTTGGAAGGCAGACCCCGAGACCAGAGAAATCAGCTTCACTGTTTATACATGTACATGTACTAGAATGTCAAACTACGTGAATTTTGCCCCTTTGTTTTGTTATCTTGTTTTGATTTTGTGTCTGTATTGCAAGACTGACAATTTTAAATCTAAAGTAAGTTACCTTTTTTTAATCGTATGTGGTCTTTTTCAGTCTAGTTGCAACTGCTTCCGTCGTACACTCGTTTCTTGGTTCGCACTCAGGCAAGCGCGCATGCACTTTCTTATTTCCTTTCAGTGATAAATCGAATCATCTTGTATCAGAGAAGTGGATGGGAAATTATCGAGCTAGGCAGATACCTAGATAGAAATATCTGTGTAAACTGTTCAGTCTTGTATCATGAGAGTCAAAAACAGAGAGCTCCTTTCCGAAGTGAAATGAATTTTATAACTTGGTCCGAGTTACGGGAACAGACAGAGCGCCTCGCAGTGAAAATGCATACTATTCCTTTCGTCTGTGACACCGCGTCTTGATTGGTGCAACTCATTCCAACTCGTGGATCAGAGGGAATCTTTGGAATGTTCGTCTCCTCAGTGCGTCGAACGGACGTTGCGAATGAGCCGAGAACTGTCGCCAGTCGTGACCAAGGAGGAAAGACGTGTGATCTCCCTAGTCCCCCTTCCATGCCAAGACATTTGCCTGGATGCAGACGATACTACGACAGTCTGTCCAAGAGGAGATTCACTGCGGAGCTGTCTGCTGGGTCGCCTGCTATGTGAGAAACAGCACCAGGAATTACGCTCGTTTCATATACAGAGGCGTCTCTATGAGACAGCTCCCAGTTTACGAAAATGAAACCATTCTCACAATAAAATATAAGCAAAACTCTTGCGGAGTCCACACTGTA
>JAWQFJ010021918.1:30000-67500 GCA_034096865.1 Theodoxus fluviatilis
AAAACTATATATATTTAAACGAACCGTTAAGTTAGTCTTGCACGTCGTTCCTCAAATATTAATGTATCGCCCGCAAGGCGTCCAGAAACAAACCTGTTTGGATCACGCAAGGAAAACACTTGTGCATTCAACTGCAGTCGTGCGTTGCGTGCACTGACTGCCGGTACAACGCCGCAGTTACGTCAGTTTACGACAGCAATGTATTTTGGTTTCTGGTGTCATTTGCTCCCGTGATTAATGCTGCACGTCTCAAGTTCTTTCATCGTCTTACATCCTCTATGACCAACGTATTAATCAACTGATCGCTGTAGACCAGTATGCAGGTCTCTATATCTATTCGTATGTTGTTTGCCTGTCGGTGTATCTGCCTACCTGCTTCTGTTCCTGTCTGTCTGCCTTTCTCTCTCTCTCTCTCTCTCTCTCTCTCTCTCTCTCTCTCTCTCTCTCTCTCTCTTTCTCTCTCTCTCCACACCTCCTCCCCTCTTTCTCCCTCTCTCCTCTTCCCTCCTCTCCTCTTCCCTCCTCTCCTCCCCTTTCCTCTCCTCTCCTCTCCTTTCCTCTCCTCTCCTCTCCTTTCCTCTCCTCTCCTCTCCTCGCCTAGCCTAGCCTAGCCTCTCCTCTCCTCTCCTTTCCTTTCCTCTCCTCTCCTCTCCTCTCCTCTCCTCTCCTCTCCTCTCCTCTCCTCTCCTATTCTCGTCTCTCCTTTCCTCTCCTCTCTTCTCCCCCCTCCCCGTCTCTCTCTCTCTCTCTCTCTCTCTCTCTCTCTCTCTCTCTCTCTCTCTCTCTCTCTCTCTCTGTGTGTGTGTGTGTGTGCGCGCGCGCGCGCTTCTGGTACTTTCTGGCAACTTGCTAGCTCATTCTCTAGACAGGTGGAAATGCGGGTACCTGAGAGGAAAAGAAAAGCAGGCGATGTGTCGACAAAATTTGCATGCGAACATGAGCTAAGATAACCTTTTTTTTATTCCACGAGAAATGGACAGTTTGATGACAGTGGACTGAGACATGTCAAAGATGATGGGATCTCTGCTTATCCCTATGATCTCGAGAATGGTTCTGCAGACCTATTATGGAGCCGCAGATTCAAAGGCAGGAAGAGACCCCCGCAGCTCTGTGACGACATTCATAGGCTGCCGCATGTTGATTCTGCAACTCGGACGCCTCGCGGGAAACAGCGCGCCACCGGGAGCAATCCAGCGCTGCTTACCGGAACTCAGGCGGTATGCTGCCACGCCATTTCGGGTTCTCCTTCCGGTGTCCTTGTTGCTCTTGTGGTCGACCTACATTATGCCTTTCTTGCACCAGTTAGCAAAAACAAAACTGTTTTGAGGATGCGTTCGTTACTCACTCTGGTGACGGCCTGACCATCGGAGCTGGGACTTCAACAGCATCGCCTCGATAGAAAGTGACTTTGCTCGGTCCAGGACTTCGAGGTTTGACTTTGCCCTGCCACCGTGTAGCCAGCATGGATCTATATCGCGCAAGTGGAACTTCTCCAACGGTCTGTATGGCGTGACAACAGATATATACATGTACATGTCTGTGTCGTCAGTTGATGGTGAGGTATCAGTCAGACAATCCTGTCATCAGGGGTAAAATATAAAGCTTCATTTAAGACCATATGAGGATAAGATATCGCTCTTTAAAATGAAACCTTTCAGTTGGCGATCGAGAGGACCTACTTTGAGGGGTTACCGGGCCCTTTAGAAATCGATTATTGAAATTTGGAATAACTGGTGAATGAGTATTACATTGAGCGCCGTCAAGAAGTGCGTAGTTGTTTGGGGCACGTGGTGAAACAGAAATCAGCAGTCGTTTTGGAATATCTAACTACAGATGAGCACTGCACGTGTACAACGTGTTGGACAGCCGAGGCGGGTTTCACAAACTGTGAACATGCAATCCACAGCAATCCAAAAGGACGCCTCCGGATTATTTTTCCAAGTGACCGCTGTAATCATACTGAACGTGGTATCAGAACTGTGATGTAAAAGCAGAGTGTCTGGTTTTGGAAACGAATGTATTAAAAGAACTGACTGTCTGGACATTGCGTATGATTACAGCGGTTACTTAACAGAACAGACTGCCAGCAATTGTCTTGAGGATTGCTTCCGATTACACTGGATTGCATGTTCATAGTCCTGGGAAACCCATCTCAGGCCACAATACGGCTTCTTCAGCTGTCTTCGGAAAAGAGTCATGGCAGTCACTCAGTGTCCCTTTCAGCAGGCCCTGGAGGATTTTGTCATGTCACCTATGTGCATTGTCACATTTTTAATGTCATTCATGTGTCAAATGGCCTTTGTAACGTCATCTACGCGTCACGTGACTTTTGTCACATCATTGTGACAAGTGACTTTTTACAGTGGCATTTATGTGACATGTGACCATTGTGTTATCATGTATGTGTCACGCGAGCTCTGTAATATCATTTATGTGTCAGTTGACTTTTGTAATGTCAGTCATATGTCAAGTGATAGCCATAGGATACTGCTACAAAAACATTGTCACCACGGCCACAAGCACCAGCACCACCATCTCCAACACCATCTCTCTCACTTCCACCACCATCTCCAACACCATCTCTCTCACTTCCACCACCATCTCCAACACCATCTCTCTCACTTCCACCACCATCTCCACCACCATCTCTATCACTACCACAACCATTTTCAACACAATCTCTATCACTTCCACCATCATCTCCAACACCATCTCTTTCACTTCCACCACTATTTCCAACCCCATCTCTATCACCACCATTTCTAACATCACCTCTATCACCACACCACCATTTCCTCCTCATCATCATCATCAGCAGCAGCAGCAGCAGCAGCAGCCACTAGTCGTCGTCACCATCATCAGCAACAGCAGGAGAGGATCGTCAACCTAAACATCTACTTCAGACTCCCCAGTATGTGTCCTGTATTGGTGAGAAGTGGGAATCAGTTGTCTGAATCACATATGGCAGACCGACCACTATGACGCCACAGTGCCCGGCAATTGTATTCCAACTAGCAGGTCCGCCATTGTTAGTGCTGGGACTTGTGTTACTCTGCCGGAGCCTCCTGTCTGTGTAGTTTTGTGTGATTCTCACACTGCCACGTGATGCGTCTGGAGAACAGTTTCGTGTGATGAGATCTCATGTCTAGCGTGAGCGCCATAGTTACTTTTGACAGTAAGACCAGAAAGAAAGAAAGACGGAAAGATAGAAAGAAGAAAGGAAATAATGGGAGGAATAAAGGAAGAAAGAGGATGAAAAGAAAGAAGAAGAAAAGAAAGAAAAAAGAAGTAAGGAAGAAAGAAAGTTTGATGCAAGATCGATCATCGAACCTTTGGCTTCCAAACTGCGTTCTCCTCTGATGGCCGTCAGTCAGGTCCAGCGGAGGAGGTGTACGGTCGTTTGTCAGGGGATTCGCTTGCTGGAAGTGCGAATGACCCATTTGCTGACGGAAACCCCCTGGCAAATTTGAACAGTGAATTGCTCCCGGTCGCTTCAGGAACATTATCCGCGCTGATGGAGGCAACCATCTCATCTCGCCCCGACATTGGCTGCGTG
Source organism: Theodoxus fluviatilis (assembly GCA_034096865.1). NCBI lineage: Eukaryota > Metazoa > Mollusca > Gastropoda > Cycloneritida > Neritidae > Theodoxus > Theodoxus fluviatilis. The sequence goes on from JAWQFJ010021918.1 coordinate 33,557, forward strand.
AGCGGTGATCCGCTTGAGAGCGTCCTTGCTTGAACAGTCTTTGACTGTCTGTCCACCACGTCCTCCCTGGCAGCTGCTTCGGTACACAGAGACTTGCAAATGTCCTGTCCTATCTATTCATCTTTTTAATGTTCGGCAATGTCCTTGACCCTTAGAGGTTTTTGTTTGTTGTGCCCTCTCCGTTTCCTATCATTGAAGCATCAACTTCATTAGCTGTACGGAACCCGAATCGTATACAAGAATCGGTCTGTCTAAATGTGATTGTTTGTTGATTGGTTTGTTCTATGTTTGTTTGTTTGTTAGCCCTTTTCTGCAACTATTTTTTTCTTTTTGTAGATTTATGTGTGTATCTGCTAACTTCTCTATTTGCTTACCTGACCTTATTGGTATGTCCGAATGCCTGCCTGCTTGGTTACCAACTGTAGGCCAGTCTGCCTGTAGGCCATTCTGACTGTAGACCAGTCTGACAGTAGGCCAGTCTGACTGTAGGCCAGTCTGACTGTAGGCCAGTCTGACTGTAGGCCAGTCTGCCTGAATCTCTGACTTCATGGGTCTTTCTGAGTGAGTGCCAGTGTTGTGCTTTGTCTGAGAATGTTCATTTGGCTTCCGTCCCACTGTATTCAATAAATGAGCTCAGTTCGTGCATGTCGTATCTCAACCAGTAAGGACGAAGTCTAACGAGTCCATAGATAGGTGCACATGCAAATCATGCATGATGTGTCAAGCTTCCACCGACATACTATCTTCTTATCTGCCCCATCCTTATTTTCTATCACTCACAGTTTACTCTGTGTTAACTTCCTGCATCCAAAACTACTTTTTGTTTCTTTTCTTCGTTGCTTTTCTTCTTCTTCTTTTTTTTAAAACCGAGAATTGATTTAGCCCATTTTGCTGCCGAGAAGAGATTAGTATCGGGGAAAGTTCCATCTGCGACTGCTGCCGCCTATGAGGCTCGGTGCGTGATGCCGTGCCAGGGCCAGAAACTGGTGAAGCTAGCATAACAACTTCAGGGGACTGCGCGTGCATTGCGCGTGTGACTGGGACTGCATGTATTGGCAGTGACAGGGGACTGCGCGTGCATTGTGTGTGTGCCTGGGATTACATGTATTGGCAGTGACAGGGGACGGCCTGGAGAACGGATACCCGCGCCAGACGCTGTGAGCCAAATGCCAGCTGACAGTTGCCTGTCTCGGAGTCCGATATGAAGACACAGCGAAAAGAAATGGAGGAAGCTAGAAGAAGGTTTTCCTCCTTTTTCCTTCACCGATCGATTTTTTTCCAATTGATGTCTGGTGTAGACGCCGTACCATCGTCATTATTATACGATGGGATTCGGCTGCGGAGCAGACGACACAATGGGAAGTGGATCAGTTTGTGAATTCTCCATAGAGAACGCCTGGGTATGACCCACGCCTGTTCCTGCGCGTGACTGCATGCGCCGCCACAGAAAGGAGGTCAAAGGAAGTGTGCGTCTGGGACCTCTTATTCCTGAATCTTAGGTGTCCGTGAGTCTCGGATACTTCCGCAAGCATTTAAGTTGAACAACAACAGTGATTATAATATCAGTCATTACACGTGAAATAACATATTAACAGAGAGGGGAAGGAAAGAGTGGGAAAGAGAGAGGGAGAGAGAGAGAGAGAGAGAGAGAGAGAGAGAGAGAGAGAGAGAGAGATTGCGGCCGACAACCCGTCAAATGGATACAATATTAAAAGCATACAAGTGTATGACACTCCATAGCATAGAAAAAACTAAAGGAAAGTCATTAATGTACAGATACGAATTATTAAAATTTGATATCACAAAACAAGATATGTACAGGACGAAGATATATTAAGATTATGGCATAAGAAATTATAACGAATCAAAAAATGAAAACACAAAAACTATTACATTGTAAGAAGGCTGAATCATAAAGATTCTTCCTGTACATTCAGATTAGGGACACACTTATCTCAAACTGCAGTTGTATTTGGTTGATAGAATGCTTAAAAGACACAATCAGATGTGTACATAGATGCAATGATATCAAAGCTATGGACATCAACATGGTTAATTTTCTACAGTGATTTTATATTCAAGAACATGAACAGGTTTATTAATAATAAAACTTGATAGGGAAGGGGAAGTGGAAGGGGGGAGGGGAGGGGAGGGGAGGGGAAGAGAAAGAGAAAGGGAGAGAGAGAGAGAGAGACAGACAGACAGACAGACAGAGACAGAGAGAGAGAGACAGAGACACAGAGAGAGAGAGAGAGAGAGAGAGAGTACTAACGTCGAGGTAATATGTGCATGGCAATCACACGTTAATACTAACACTAACACACACATACAGAGAGAGAGAGAGAGACAGACAGACAGAGAGATAGAGACAGAAAGAGAGAGAGACAGAGACAGAGACAGAGAGAGAGAGAGAGAGAGAGAGAGAGAGAGAGAGAGTACTAACGTCGAGGTAACATGTGCATGGCAATCACACGTTAATACTAACACTAACACACACATACAGAGAGAGAGAGAGAGAGAGAGAGAGAGAGAGAGATTGATGATTGATGTCTTTATTAAGGCCGACGACCCAACTTGCATTAAAAGAGATACATACAAACTGAAATGGAGTTACGTATACAGTAAACAAAATGCTAGTAAGATAAATCTCTTGCATATATCTTCATACAACATTATGTAGTCTATTAAATTACAAAACTAGAAGTATGATAATGGCGTTAAGAGTACACGTATTTACATTTAAGATTTGCGTTTGTGAGCATGATCTTGGTATCATGCAGTTTGTCATGGTACAAAACGCGTTGAATATATTGCCTGCAAATTATTCACACATGTATATTCAAGGAATTAGTCTTCGTTGCAAGTCATGATGATAAAGAAACAACTATTCTAATTGATACAGTTGTGCTTATACATGATTAGGAATTGTCCAGCCTTTCGTTGCGTAGTTTAAAAGCATAGAATACATACATAGCAACGTCTCGTGTTCTTGTCACATTTCGTCCATCTAGAAGATATTGTACCTCTGCAAATTTCTTCTTCTGTATATGTTTTAAAATGTATCTTTTCCTCAGATCATCATATTCTCGACAGTGAATTAAGAAATGACACTCGTCCTCATACTCTGAACAGAATGGACAATTTTTTTCCAAGTTATGCTCATTTCTTTGGTTTGCTTTGAGAGCGTTGTTCCTGAGACGGAAGCGAACAAATGCATCCCTAAATTTTTTTATATTCACACTATTCAGATAACTTTCGCATTCCAGCTTTTGTTTAAAGGAACTATATAATGTAAGCTGATCGCTCTCAGTGAGTTTCATTTTCCACTCTTGTAAATAGCAATCTCGCAATCTCTGTCTGAGCGCCCGAATAAAATCCTTTTCACTTTTAGTCCCACAGCTTGTCCAAACATACGCAAACCCAAGGTGTGATAGGCATTGCTGGACAGATCGTACCCAGTTCATCTTTACTGACGTATCCTCCTTCAGCAACATCATGTAGGCTTGTTTGGGCAGTCTATCAGCAGCCATCTTACAAAGTCGCAGCCAGTATTTCACCGCCCGGATCATTGCATTTATATATAGGGGATATCTACCAAGTTCTCCGTGGCACATAATGTTAGAACTTTTTGTACTTACATTCAAAAACCTCTTGCATGCAAACATGTGTGCCTTTTCAACACAGTCTCTTTTTTCCAAACCCCACAACTCAGAACCATAAAGTAAGGATGGCTGTATCTGGGCATCATAGAGACGGGAAAAATGGTTGTATTCATAGTGTGGAGGGTCCACATCGTCTTTAGCAACTGTACGGTTTTATTTTTGGCCTTTACAGTCAGATTATCAAGGCCAGAAGAGAAAGACAATCTTGTGGTGAATACAAACCCTAAATACTTATATTGATTTACAACTTCCAGCAGTGTACCTCCCAATGACCATTTCTCTCCCCGGCCCAAAAAACCGCCCCTACGAAAGACCATGACTTTAGTTTTGTTAGTATTTATGGTGAGGCCAAGTTCTTGAGACGCACGGTGGAGATTGTCTAACTGGCTTTGCAAGCCAATAGGGGTTGTAGCAAGTAAAACAATATCGTCTGCAAAGATAAGAGAGAAGATTTCTGTCGCCCCAGGTACCAACTGCACGCCGTGCCGCCCATGACTACGGATATATCTTGCAACATATTCAATAAATAGGCAAAAAACTATCGGGGACTCTACTGACCCCTGCCTTACACCGACTGAGCAGTCGAAGAAGTCTGTGGTAGTTCCATCCCACCGTACACACGCTTGCACCTGTGTGTATACTGCCTGAAGCATTCTGAGGAACTTGGTTGACAACCCAGCCTCGGCCAGAACTTTCCAGAGACGCGATCTGTCCACGGAGTCGAATGCTTTCTGGTAATCAACGAATGCGGCATAGAGCTTCCCTCGACCACTACCATACACATGCTTGACCACAATTGAGAAGAGAGTGAACATGTGATCAATGGTCGAGTAGTCCCTCCTAAACCCAGCTTGCTCAGGGCAAAACTTCCTGCCCTCCTCCGCCCAGTTTCGCAGACGCTGTGTCAAAACAGACATAAATATTTTACTGACACTACACAATAACGAAATTCCTCTATAGTTATTTGGGTTAAACCTATCACCACTTTTATGTATTGGTATTATTACGGATTTGCACCAGCATTGTGGAAAGTACTGTCTTTCAAACAGAACGTTAAAAAGGGAAACAAGAAATGGGGTCACGTATCCTGCTGCAAATTTAAGATAATCCCCAGGAATATCGTCAATCCCTGCCGCCTTTTTATGACTTATATTTGCCAATGCCTGTCGTACCTCCTCTTCTTTAATCAGTGCATCAAGCCTATCATCTTGGACAAAAGGTCCATCAAGGATACAATGTGTTGTGCACCTGTTCAGATTAGAGGGATTGAAAAGACCCTGAAAGTATGTTCTCCAGTCTTTGAGGTCTATTGAATGAGCTGGAGTTCCTCTGTTCATGGCTTGTCTCATCATAGGCCAGAAGACTGCTGAGTTCTGTACATTTTTAATTAAGGCTAGACACGTAGTTTTCAAATAAGTTTCTTTCCTTTCACGGATAAGTTTTTTGTAGTGATTTCTCATCTTTACGAATTGTTCCCTGTCTAGTCTAAGTCCACTCCTCTTAGCCTGCGAAAGTGCATGTCGAGTATCCCGTCTTGCCTGCCGACAATCGAGGTCAAACCACTTGAAGGTAACCCTCTCATTTTTCGAACCTAGCTTAACAGTGCGCTGCATACAGTGGGCGCTGGATAGAAGTGCTTGAACAAAACATCTCAGAGCCAAATCCACATCAGTATTTAAAGTCTGTAAAGCTTGGTCGAGGCAGGACCTGAATTCAGGAGAATCAAGCTTGTGTTTGACCTCTAGCGCTTTGTTGTCATTCCAAACAAACCTGCTTATTTTTTCATTACAGGAAGATGATCTGGTGAGGGGAGTAGAGTCAGCGCCAACATTTATCTCTAGTGGCATATGGGTGGTCAGGACACTATCACCAACTTTGAAACTGACATTAATGGTTGAGTTATTCATATAAACTAAACAATAATCAATGACACTGTCGCCGTGATCGGAGACATATGTCATGTTACCCAATTTGTCGCCTCTCGTACTCCCGTTCAATATAAAAAGATGGTATATCTTACACAAATTAATTAAAATTTTCCCAAACTGATTAATACAGTGATCTTGGGAGTTACGGTGGGCAGCATTTCCAGGGCAATGACAATGTTCGAATTCCGACCCCATATCTTCATCTTCCTCCTCCAGATCGTAGTGAATGTTCCAATTGCCAGTCCTGGCGTTAAAGTCGCCACATATCAGTACCGACGCACTTGGATATTCCTCTTGTAGTTTAAGTATTTCTTCCTCTAAGAGCAGCACATTACATTTGATGGTCTTATCAGTATAATACGGAGAGTCAGTCGGTGGAATATAGACGCATACGATAATAACATCTGTCATAAGATAGTTTTGTATTCTAATCATTAGAAAGCTGTCGTGGGTGCAACTAATCTGAGATACTCGGTGCTCAAGAGTTCTTTTCACTAACATGATGGCCCCACCCGACCTGCGACCAAAGTGTGACAATTTAACAGCAGGAGCATGAAATATTAGGTAATCATCATGAAATGAATTAAAATCGTGATTTGGATTAGTAAAAGTCTCTATAAGACAGCAAATGTCAAAGGACAGAATATAATCCCAGACACCAGGTTCGCAAAGTCTCGAAGTTAGTCCCTCCACGTTCCAACACACTATACTTAGCTTGTGCTTAACAGGGCAAGGCGGATAAAAAACATTTTGTCGTCCACGATTTTGCTGTAAACCATCAGGCTGCGTCGTGGTGGGTCGCCGGCTGAACCGTCAGGTAGAATTCCGTACATCCGGTGTGCTGGTGTCCGGCCGTGCCTCAGCGGTCTGTCGTAGCCTGCCCCTCCACACACCACCAACTCTCTGCAGCTCGCATTCTTCAGAGGCCTCACTGCAACCCTCAGTCGTGAGTCGTCTGGCGTCTTCTGCATGTTGTGAGTTCCCTATTTGAGCTTCTGTATCATGTTGATGGATAGTTTCCTCACGCGCCGCCGCAGCTCCTCTTTCCTTCCTCGTTCTGCTTGTTGTGGCCACCCCCTCTCTCCTTACCCAATCCAGCATTGAGCTTTGCGACCGCGATCGCTGATGCCTCGTTTTCCACGTGCGGGCGGTGCTGTTTGGCACTCTGGTCTGCGTGGGCCCTGTGATGTCTCGTCCTGTGCGTGCTTCTTGCGCAGACGTAGGTGGTGGTGACGCTTGCCTGTCAGTAATCTCCGAGCTTACTGACTGTGTTGTCTTGTCGCAAATGACAGGGACAGTCTCATTTAGTGCTCCGAACTCTGGTCTAAGGGAGATCGGACCACAACGTTCCTCGCAAACTGCCACATCATCCTCACTTTGGTAACAACACACACGTTCGGTGTCCATCGTATGTTCAGTTCTTGTGCTGTCTCTACAAGTTCTTATCATTTCTTCTATCATGGGAGGGGAGATGTTTTCCTTCAACTGAATGGTGATGAGGTTCTCATTGTTTCTCGGCCTCCGTCTCACTCTCTGCCTAGTCTTCCAGTAGTCTCCATCTCTCCTAGGCCTGGGATACTGCATGTCTGGCCTTGGTTTACTCAACCTGCTAGATCCCTCTCCCATGATAGTTCCTGTCCTACCAGTGCCTGTGTTGTACCTCCCGTCATCCAGTGTGTTAGCCTTGATCTTCATGGCACTGTGTAGGCGACTGAGTTCTGCTTTCAGACTGTCATTCTCGTTCTGCAACTCTGAGTTGCGTCTATGTATATTGTCACAATATTGTTGCCACTTTCTGTCAAGCACTACCTGCATTTGCAAATACTGATCACCAATACTTTTGACATAGTACTGTAGTGAGGTCATATCAGCACAAATGGTGTCAAGACAGCTAGTGACATGTTGTTCGACATGAGCCAGCCTGCAAGCTACGTCGGAGTTCAACACCACATTTGTTGATTTCATCCAGTCGGAGCTCCCATGTGTATACTGCACTGAATGACTGTTCAGGTCTGGATTTACTGCTTCTGATGGTAAATTATTGTAATGCATAGGCCCGGGGTTGGCATGCACGTCGCCCGCAAGCATCAGCCTAGCCGAGAGATCATGCAAGTTGGTAGAAGAAGAACAAGGCTTCAGCACACACATCAACAGCAGAGCGACATAGAAGACCAATCCCATGACACCAACCCTAGAGATTGAGAGGCACACATGGGATCGAGGATCATGTTGTCCTCGCTCCGCAATCGACGGAGGTTTCCACCCATCGCTATCACTTGTGCGGCTCGGGTTTTTCGTTTTGGCTCGGAAAGCGAGCGTGCGGGCATAGTGCATGCCTATACGTTGTCTGTATAAGTCCATATCGATACCCATTTTACCACCTGCAATGCGTGGACACACGGATGAAATCAACTGACACAATCGTTACTCAATGGTGAGCGTTTCGTGAATATTTCGCTATAAAGTGAGCATGCCATATGTGTCTCAATTTCATAAGCGCAGTTCAGACACCATAGATCATGTAACAAGGTTCATGTTCCGTCTGAGGGGAACACTCACATTTATAGTTTTAGATTCAACGTCAACGTATTATTAATTTAAAATTCAGTGTTGGATTGCGATACCGTGTGTATCGACAAACATCGCGTAGGGTCAATGTTCATGAGCACTGTTCAGCCGCCATGGGTTTCAAACGTCAAGAATAATTTCATACACAGCATCAGTTGTGGTTTCAAGTAAGACAGTTATTGGGGTCTAGCAACCTTCTCGTCAGTCATCGGGCACATTTGTACAGTCACAGTTGCAAGTGCAATTGACACATCGTTGCACCGACCGGTCGCGCCGAGAATAATCCGAGGGCATATGTCATACATTAAGAGCTTCAGAATTGAAATATTCAGTCCACAAGCTGTTAATACTCACAGTTCATGATGAGTTACATTAATCAATGTCGATGTGCACTGGTCAAGGAGGAGTTGGGTGAAAATTCCAGTCTTCTTGTGAGAGAGAGAGAGAGAGAGAGAGAGAGAGAGAGAGAGAGAGAGAGAGAGAGAGAGAGAGCAGCTCTGCGCCACAGCTCAGTCCCTGGACTTTGAAAGTTGGGGTGGGGACCTGAGAGCAGAAGAAGTTGCCATCCTCCTCCATGCTGCTTTATTGGTTGTGTTGTGCTTGTCTCTTTCGCTAAGTCCTGTTCATATGGGGATCCTCCTAGCTTGCGCCGTAAAGCCGAAATTCACAACATCCCGTGATCGTATTCAATCAATTTTTATTCACCCATTGGTCGATACACAGTGATGATAATCAGTAATCAGCAATACCACAACAACTTCACTCTAGGCACAATGCCGTAGATGACTCATTCCTGATAAGAAGGACTCGCTTATCTTCTTAAACTCTCGCCTTTTCCCTCTCGTGTGCGCTCTCTCCTGTCGATTCGTCGCTTCTTATATACAGGTTTTCTATAATAATCAAGAACCGTGTGCAACATACTCCACGCTCTGGCAGTTTTGCGAATGACGTAACGTGACACAGCCAAGGCCTGTCGCCACCAGGGCTTCGTGCCGTAACTAAGGCGACAGCATAAGTGAGAAGGCTGATGTAAACAGGGGGAAAGTGCAGCGGAATTGTGGCACATTCCAGAACCTTCACAACAGTTGCTGTTGACAAGACATGAATGTAAGTGCTCACACATGAACACAGTAATATTCACTCATTTCACGCATGCAAGCATATATACACATGCACCAACGTAAACACAATTACAGCACATACTCCAAAATTTGCGTGCACATAAGGTCATAATCACACCATCACATACAGACACATGTACGTTTACATTAGAAAACGAATACAAGTTATACATACATGCACGCTAAATAAAACTGACACACACGTGCAGAAAAAAAAACATGTTCACACTCGCGAACATGTACACGCACGTACATATACTCGCTTACGAAATAACCTAAAACACTTCGCTCAGCACCGAAAGAAAGAGACTCAACACCAAGATGACGCCATGCAGCTTGCCTGCATCAGGTGACGCTACTGTCACGCCCGTGAACTCTGTGCTAAAGCACCACAGGACACCACGCACTACAAACAAACACACGTGCATACACACACACACACACACGCACATACACTCACGTACACACATACACACACATACACTCGCACACACACTCACGTACACACATACACACATACACTCGCACACATACACACATACACACATATACACACACACTCGCACACACACACACACACACACACACACATACACACATATACACACTCGCACACACATACACATACACACACACACACATACACTCGCACACACACATACACACACTCGCACACACACATACACACACTCGCACACACACATACACATATACACACACACACATACACACACACACACACACACACACGCACACACTCACGCACACACATACACACACATACACTCGCACACACACTCACGTACACACATACACACAAACACTCGCACACATACACACATACACACATATACACACACACTCGCACACACACATACACACACGCACACGCATACACACACACACACACACACACTCACGTACACACATACACACATACACTCGCACACATACACACATATACACACACACTCGCACACACACACATACACACACATACACACACACACACACGCATACACACACACACACACACACATACACACACAATCACACATACACACATACACACACATACACACATACACACAGACGCACACACACATACATACACACGCATACATACACACACAAACACACATACACACATTCGCACAGACACACACATGTCAAAGGGAGAAGTAAATGCCAGACGTGGAGCAAACATCAAATCATGGGGGAAAGTTATATTAAGAGCTATGGTTGCCAGCAGTGCGCCTTCATAGACACATGAGAACAAAATCATAGTCCAAAACCAAGAACAAAGGGGGGAAATAGAGAAATATTACATTCGCATTACATACAAAGCACGAAGTAAATGAAAATGTTACTTAATTCTGAATGTTGCTACTTGAAACACCGTGGTTATCATTTGTGATGATATTTGGCATTTCTGCACTAAGATTCTTCTCGACTCCAAATCAGGCTGGATTGCTCTTAAAAAAGGGTCCTCACTGACCGCCGACGGCTTGAAACGGCCTTGTCAATTATTTGGGATTTACCCGTCTTACATCGATTTTCTGCAGACTTTATTAAATTGTGGAAGACTGTCTCCGCTTCACGTCCTTCCACACGGAGGCTGCGTGCAAAAGTAAGCGCGGCCACCAATGAAACATGGGCAAGATCTTCCAGCGGTCCCCAACTCCGTCGTCCAGCCAACAGACCCGGCGCTGTTTGTAAAGAACTGCGCTGGACAATGTCATCACCTGTGTTAATGTCGTAGATCCTCTGGCTAACTCAATTGTCCCGACGGTTATTTACAGATAAATAATCCTTGGCGCTTACTTTGCTGGAGAAGGCATACTGATAAAGAAGGACAAAACGCATTCTTGTCATGTGTGTATTTTGTACATTCCCCATCCTCTCCCCCTTTTTCCATCTCTCTCCCTTATTACCCCTTCCCCATCTTCACCCCCCCCCTTCATCCTCCCCCTTCATCCCCCCCCCCCCCCCTTCATTTCCCTGGACCTTGAGAAAGGAAGGAAAGTGCTGGTATGTAAGATGGCAAACACAACGAGTTCCTGACTCGATTCAAATTCAGAAGGGAGAGAGGGAAACAGCGAGGGAAGCAGAGAGAGAGAGAGAGGCAAATTGGGGTGGCGGGGTGGCATGGTGGGCCTGGAATTGAAGGTGCTGTAGCAGGGTAGGATTGACTAATTGACGCAGAGGGACTTGGATGTACCAACAGTGGAAGTGGTGTTTTAAATGGAACGTGGCAGAATACTGGTACGTTGAAATGAAATTATATAGGTAGAGTCAGTACTGTTAAATAGATCAAACCTGTAGAGAGGGATAAACTCTTTTTCGCTCTCTCTCTTTCTCTCTTTCTCTCTCTCTCTCTCTCTCTCTCTCGGTATCTTTCTCTATCTCAGTCACTCTCATTCTCTCTTTGTGTCTTTTTCTCTTTAGCTCTCTCCCCTCTCTATTTCTATCTATCTGTCTATTTATCTATCTATCTCTATCTCTTTCTCGGTGTCTCTGTCTGTCTGTCTGTCTGTCTGTCTGTCTGTCTGTCTGTCTGTCTGTCTGTCTGTCTGTCTGTATGTCTGTCTGTCTGTCTGTCTGTCTGTCTGTCTGTCTGCCTGCCTGCTTGTCTGTCTGTCTGTCTGTCTGTCTGTCTGTCTGTCTGTCTGTCTGTCTGTGTGTCTGTGTGTAAGTCTCTCTCTCTCTCTCGCTCTCTCTCTCTCTCTCTCTCTCTCTCTCTCTCTCTCTCTGAGAATAAATAAAACGTTCTACTATCATGTCCTGCGTATGAAAATCTCAGCATAAATATTGTGAACGATTACAGGTACAACAATGAGGAAGTCAATGACTGTAAAACTAAAAAGTTGGGAAAGCATTTTAAAAAGTCAAGACACCTGCAATGTATATTTTTCTATGCATCGACGCTGAGAGAACCAAATATGAGAAAGAAGACAGTTGCAGATTTCATTTATGTACCTAGGCGCCAATTTTTTATCGACTACGTAGAGGACAACTTATCCACCCATATATTTTCATAGATAAACAGAATCATGATTTTTCTGTACAGCAATGTGTAGTTTGCATTGTGGAACTACTTTTCAATGCATTGGGCTGGTGGCCTCCAATATGGTTCCGTTCGGTTCAGTTCAGTTCAGTTTTCTCTCTCTCTCTCTCTCTCTCTCTCTCTCTCTCTCTCTCTCTCTATCTATCTCTCTATCTATCTCTCTCTCTATCACTCTCTCTATCTCTCCATCTCTCTCCCTCTCTCTCACACACACTTTCTGTTCGTTTGTGGTACATAGAAAAATCTCAGAGAAAGTCTTTTTTCATATCATGTACATGTACATCTAGGCTTAAGAAGAAAAGGTAGCTGGTCTTTTAAAGGGGGAAAAAAGAACATCTTCTCCGCCTTAAACTAAGAGAAGCAAAACATTCCAGGGCTGTGTAAAGTAATGAATATAAGAAGAAACATATTTTTAGAAGAAGACACGTACTGAGTGGCCCTAAGTGGGTGAGAAACTAGCATAATCCGTAAGGAAAATGATAAAGATGCACATGTGTATTGTATAATGCGTTACACTTGTCATCACCTCGTCTCAAATGGGCAGTGGTTGTTCGTCCGTTTGTCCGTTCGTTCTCTCTCTCTCTTTCTCTTTGTTTCTCTCTGTCTCTATGTATATGTCTCTTTGTCTCTGTTTTTTCTCTCTTTCTCTCTCTTTCTCACACACACACATACACGCGCGCATACAAGAATACACGTACACACACACATGCATACACATACACAAACACACACATACCCAAACACACACACACATACACATACACACACAACATCCCACCACACACACACGCGCGAGTGCAGACAACACAAGCTTGCACTCACGCACACACAAACACACACATACACATACACACACACACACACACACACACACACAGACACACAAACTCGCACACGCACACACTTCACGATAACAAGACAGACAGGAAAACAGGTAAGACATACTTCAAGACAAAGTAATATGCAGGAAGACAGGAAAAGCTCGTGCGCCAACCTTGCTCGCAAATCAGAAGGCAAGCAGGCTGACATATAAAATGTTTGATGTGAAAGCAGGCAGGCAAACAGGCATACCGGAAAACAGACAGGCAGAATAAAAGACCGACGGGAAGAAATACATACAAGCAGGGGAAGGCAGGATACTAAGAAGGAAGGCAAGGAGGCAGATATATGTACAAAGACAGGCAGGCAGAAAGACAGGCAGGAAGTCAGAAAATGAGACAGCATGTAAAAAAACAACAGGCAAGCAGAATGACAAAGGCAAAGCATTAGGTCGGCAGGCCGAAGGCAGGCAGCCATGCAGGCAGGCAGCCATGCAGGAAGACAGGCAGCAAGACAAGCGGGCAGGCGAGAAGGCCGAAGCATAATGGGGCAAACAGAGGCGAGAGGGGGCGAGGACACTCGAGAGGCGAAGACAATGGCTGAGTCTGAGAGATCGGCCCGGGGCCAGTTCAGAGATCGAAGCTCTCCACATCTCGACACTGCCAGGCCAAGAGACCACAAGTCCCCTTCCCCTAGGCTATCAGAGTTGTCACCCCTTATTGACCGTGACGGGGCGCTGGCATCAAAGTATAGTCCTTAAGCATGCCCTTCACAAAGCCCTCGACAGGCGTCGCGAGAGCATGTCCCGGCAGGACTTTCCCCGGTGCCACGAGTTACCCTCTGATCTGGAAAAGGTGGAGATTGGAGTGGTGGTACTAGGCAGAGTCTGCAAGAAAAAATGGAATTGGTGAGACGTTGAACAGCAGTGGCATTTCGAGGGCTTGGAGCAAATATAGTAAAAATCCACGAAGACCACTTCCTTGTGGGGTGTCAAACAGTCGTACTTCGTCGTAGAAGTACAGTTTCTTCATTCGCCTTCACTTTTTCCCCGAATGAAAGATAAGTTAAAAGATCAGCTTGAAGCACAATACTTTTCCCCCACTTCAGGGGTTGTTTGCTTAAAGGAAATGTGCTCGGCTTTTTCAGGGGCAAAACAGCAATGTAATATTTTGGCTGCACATCTTGCTTGATATACATTTTCCGCTTTTGATCATATACTTAATTTTTAATCAAAACTGCGAGATAAGCGACTACTGCCAGCTGGGCTTGCATCGTCTGCCATGCAGACAACAACATGTCCGGTGTGATCAAGACTCTATACATGGGTCTCTACCATTGACTGATTTATATTTTTGGACTAATCACAATAGGTTTCTCATGAGTAGAGGTTGTTACTATGTTAGGTCGTGCGAAGTGATGGAATGCTCTTGCTTCCTGGTGTAAACATTGCAGTTTCCTAGCTATAAACAAGAAAAACAACATCACTTGCCCATATTTCAACATTTCCATGCGAGAATGGAGGCACATGAAGGAGATTTCCACTTCATGTACTGGTACTGGTGCTGGCCATAAAAGACGCCATGATGTTTGCCCAGTCTGCCTCGATTTGAAAACCAGAAGTATCTCGCGTGAATAATGTCCATGTGACACGTCTTGGTTACACACAGCTTCAGGCGACTCCATTCCCAGGCCAGAGGGGGTGCAGCTGATGCAAAGCATTCATCCGAACTCCTATAGTTTCCAAGAATTCAGATCTTTCATGGCACCGGCTTCTAAATAGCTGCCGACGTTTGTAGTCCCGCTGTCTCTTGGCCGGAGATTTTTTGCTCTTCTGACAAGGAACAAACGCTGCATTCTCGCGGCAACTGTATCTAGTCAATGGACTCGCCCATACCAAAGTCACCGTTGTAGAATAAGAATTTGACCCAGTTTTCCAAATGGTGCGTCTCAGATAGCTCTCTTTCCGCATTACGGAGTATGTTGGGCAGCCTCTTCTCGAACATGACGTTCCAGTGTACGGTAGAAATCCAGAGAGAGAGAGAGAGAGAGAGAGAGAGAGAGAGAGAGAGAGAGAGAGAGAGAGAGAGAACGAACGAACGAAAAAAATTATTTGTGTAGGCCACCGGCCCATTACAAAAGTTTAAGAGAAACGTGCGGCTATGTACATGGTAGGGGTCAAGACTGGCCGCCAGTCTTGCAAGTTTTACGCGCACGAACGAGGAAACTGATCGAGACGTCGAACAGTTCGTTATTTCTGGAACGTCCGTGCGGCTCGTTTACGCATGGCCTGCTTCACTGCAGACCTGCTGCTCCGCGTCCTTCTCGTGCTTGCCGTGTCGCACGCAGTGTCTTCGGATTTGTTGTGTCTGGCTGCTGGCTGGCTCTTGGACTGCGATGGAGCTGTCGTTGATGGAGGCTTTGCCGCCAGAGGATCAGGCCTCTGACTGGTGGAACTGGATCCCTCACAGGGGGCGACATCTCTGGATAGTGGCCTGGGTGAAGTAGCCTCCGAGACCGGTTGAGTTGCGTCCGTCTCCACCACCGGCTTAAAAGCACCAGATGACACCACATGGCCCTCTCTGTCCTCGCCGAACTCACTCCCTCTCTGTCCGTCCTTCCCCCTCGACAGTATCGCGTCCACCATCTCCCTCAACCACTCTCTGTCATCACTTGCTGGCTGATCAGCGATGGTGTCTGTGTCGGTGGAAGGAGAATCCGCCTGCACCTCAGCACCAGTAGGAATTCCAAGATCACTTGATGTTTGTGCAGCGAAGCGTGTTGGGTCAAAGGTCACGGCTGTCGGGGGGCGAGGGCAAGATGACGTAGAGGCCCGTGAAGTTTGTGCAACATCAGCATTATTATCAAGTTCGAAATTCGAGCCAGTAACGACGCTATTTTCAACATGATGTCGAAAAGTTTGCTCACCGAAGGCACGGTTCCTCTGTGCACGCCGCAGGTCGCGTCGGAGCTGTGCGGGAGGCTTTCTTCTCCAGTGCCCTCGACGTGTCTCGCTCGCCAGCAATGGCTGCCCGTCGCTCGGCCTGAATCGCAGCACAACGACGACACCGTCAGACTCCCCTGCCACCTTCCACGACGAAAGCTCGTCCGACTCGAGCAGCGAAGACAGCGCTACCTCAACAGCTGTTGGTAACCCTACAACTGGCATAATGCTGCTTCTGTGTCAACTAGAGGCGTAAATCAGGCAGAGCCGAAGTAAACGCGTGCTCCGAGATGGCAGTCGCGCGCGCGCGTGTGTGTGTGTGTGTGTGTGAGAGAGAGAGAGAGAGAGAGAGAGAGAGAGAGAGAGAGAGAAAGAGAGAAAGAGAGAGAGAGAGAGAGAGAGAGAGAGAGAGAGAGAGAGAGAGAGAGAGAGAGAGAGAGAGAGGGGGGGGGCAAGGAAGACGAATAAAGAAAATTAAAACATGAAGAAGAATAACACAAGCAACAAAAGAATCAAGAAGGTGAAGTAGAGACGGGAGAAAAATAGCGATCACGCCAGGCAACACGAGAATACAGTCATCAAGGTGAAGACGCTGACGGAGGACGTGTCCAAGACACACATCCCTGTTACTGCTCCCAACTGACCACTAATATGATGTACATCCCTATTTGCGTCGTCTACAAGCCATTTCTTGCCTCCATGTCCACCGTCTCTGTCTGGCCATTGACACTGGTCATTCATCTTTTCCCCCTCTGCCTGCTCTTAGTTCGCTTCCACCGTCTCGACCACTTACACTGGAACTGGATGAAACTAAGAGGTCACTGAAGTGACATTGCCGAAACGGTCATTGTAAGCATTGTTGTTGTTGGTG
The DNA here is from genome assembly GCA_034096865.1 of Theodoxus fluviatilis. Classification (NCBI taxonomy): domain Eukaryota; kingdom Metazoa; phylum Mollusca; class Gastropoda; order Cycloneritida; family Neritidae; genus Theodoxus; species Theodoxus fluviatilis. Next base: position 50,534 of record JAWQFJ010021918.1, read on the forward strand.
TTGTTGTCATCGTCGTCATAATTGCAGTTATTTTTGTCGTCTTTAGTCTCGTCGTCGTCGTCAATGACGTCGTCGTCATATGTTTTCTTCTTCTAGAGAGAGAGAGAGAGAGAGAGAGAGAGAGAGAGAGAGAGAGAGAGAAAGAGAGAGAGAGAAAGAAAGAGAGAGAGAGAGAGAGAGAGAGAGAGAAAGAAAGAGAGGGAGAGAGAGAGAGAGTGACGGAGACGGAGAGAGAACAAACGAACGACGAACCAGTTTATTGTCTAGGCCTGCGGTCCATCACAAGTACAATGATACAATACACTGTTAAACATTATACTCATTGGACACTAACACCATTGTAATAATGTACTGAGAGCTGTTATGATGCTCTTTGTTACTCTCTGCTAATTCAAGAAAAAATCGTTCTGCGTATCTTGCAAGGTAGCTTCCTTTCTCCTGATTAATGCAAGATAGAGGGAAGTGGCGATCCCTCTTATCACATATGTATAGCTGTTACAAATGAGTTGCACGAAAGCGTCGACCATTTCTTCTGTGACAAATGGTAAAATGTATTTTACTCTTTGATCGTCCAAAGCTGGACAATTCAAGAGAAAATGATTTTCGTCTTCATCTTTCTCTCTGCAGTTAGGACGCACAGTTTCACAGTTATCTCTACTGTACATATGTCTATGAATACAGTTCACTGACTCTCATTCTAAATCTATTCATGCAGTCTCTAAATATTTTTATTCAACGCTACTAGGTATGGTTCTGATCATAAAGACAAGCTTGAATTCCTTGTACACTGGCGGGAAAAGGTTAGGGACGGACCACTGATTTTACCTCCTAAATTCATTTGTCTGAAACGCCATGTTCCTTTGTCAACAAAATCAAATGGCTGTCACATGTTATCCACCAGTGGGTAGGGTATGCTGTGTTAGCAGAGAAACCTGCACGGGATTCTCTGTCGCAAAGCTGTAGCACGAGACACAAACTGCAAAATCGCCAAAAACTAGGCTGTTTTCTGGAGTGCACACGGGTAGACATGGGCAGGTAAGATGGAACAATCGGTTTGCACGTGCAAGGACATTTCGTGGAGTGTAAATTGTAATCACAAACTTGGCTTTATAAGCTGCTGGTTTTCTGCTAGCTGCCATCTTCTCACCATGCCTGCCAGAAGGAAGCTGACAACAACCGACAAAGGAAGACTCACTGCCTGGCTGCAAGAGGGTGTATCCAAATGCAAAGTGGCCAGGCGACTAGGAGTGTCCCACTCACGTCATCGTAAGACTGAATCAGCGATTCCAGGCCACCAACGATGTCCAGGTCAGGCCCAGGTCGGGTCGCCCCAAAAAGACCACACCTCGGGAAGGTCGCTTCATTGAACGGTAGGCGCTGCAGCACCGGGCCACCACCTCCAGGGTCATCAGAGGACAGGTAAGGACGGCCACCAACACCAACGTTCGCGAGAGGACCGTCCGCAACCGCCTGCATGACGTCAGGCTGCGGAGTCGTCGTCCTCCTGTACGTCCCCTACTGACACAGGGTCATCGCCAGGCTCGTCTGGCCTGGAGTCGCCGCCATTTCAGGTGGACACGTCGGGACTGGGCAAAGGTCCTGTTCAGTGACAAGTCCAGGTTAAATCTGTACCATTCTGACGGGCGGCACCGGATCTGGAGGCGTGAGTGTGAGCACTACGAGGACGACAAAGTGCAGGAGAGGGTGGCCTTCGGCGGGGGCTCGGTCATGGTCTGGGGGGGCTTCAGCCTTCATCATCGCACCCCCCTGTACCATGTAATCGGGAATCTTACCGGCCAGCGATACAGGGACGAGATCCTTGCCCCTCTTGTTCTGCTGACCCTGCAGCAGATTGGCCCGAACGCCGTGTTCCAGGATGACAATTCTATTCCTCACAGGGCCAGGCTCGTCAACGACTACATCCAGCAAGCTGGCGTCGTCAGGATGGATTTTCCTGCCTGTTCCCCGGACATGAACCCCCATTGAGCACATATGGGACGAACTTGACGGGCGCGTGAGGGCCAACCAGCAGCCTCCCAAAAACCTACAGCAGCTGCTTCACCTGCTCCAACTGGAGTGGCAAGCCATTCCACGGGCTTTTTTTTACCAAGTTGGTGAGCTCTATGTGGCCGAGGTGTGAGGAACTGCAGCGCAAACGCGGCGGACACACGCATTATTGAACTCATAAAAGACTTGCTTTTTTTCATTTTGACCCCTCAATCGTATGAGGACCTGTATATCCGAATCGACTCAATGTAATGAATCCAAATATTGCAGTATTGTTGGCAAGTGAATGAAGTAAACATGTACCAAATTACATTGCGATATATATGTTCACTCGTTTGTTTGCTGTGGTTGCGTATGTGAGCCGTCCCTAACCTTTTTCCGCTAGTATATATGGAATAGCGTGGACTCATACTATACTTTAGCCACAATTGTTGCGTAAACTCTTCAATGAGTCGTTCTCTTAAATTTTTCATAACTTCTCGTTCGTTGGCCGCTGTCGAGATAACCAAGCATCTAACAAACCATAATAGACTAATATGCAATTGATCTTGATGCCCAGTTCTTGAGCTCCACGTTCTTTAACATGGATAAGTACACAACCCGTGGATATCTATCATGTTCCATGTTAAGTATATTGTACCAATATTTCATTGATCTCAGCACTGCATTGATGTGCAAAGGATATCTTCCCGTCTCTCCATAAACCAAAGTGTTGAGAGTTCTTGATCTTACATTCAAGTGTTGTTTCATTGCTGTCAAATGTACACTTTCTACCATTGCGCAGTCATCGACTCCCCATATCTCTGAAGCACACAAAGGATAGGCTGCATCTGTACATTGACAATTTTGTTTAAAACATTTGGTGCTAAGTGTACTAGTTGACGTAATGTTTGTGACAAGTGGAGAGTTAATTATTTTGTTGAATTAAAATGGTTGTTGTTGAAATAATTTGTACATTGATTTTTATGCTTGGAGTGGCCTGGTTTAGTTTGACAGACCACGTGCTGTTTGTTTGCATTGGAACGTCATGTGACGTCAGGCTGATTTAGCCAACGTAATTAAATTTGCATTTGCATTGGAGATTAGTGTCTTATGGGCTTTGGTGAAATACACCTCGTGAGATGAAGTGCTGCATCGTGCCTTCATCAGTAAAGCTGTATTGTACAGGTATTGTACATATTTTGTTCTTTCTATTGTTGAGCAATGATTGATGTGTTCATAATATTATAGCAATTTATAAAACTGATGGTATTGAAAGACAGATGATGTTTTGCAAATCAGTGATTCAACGGCTCATGTCAACCGTTATCATGAAATGAGATCTATGCTGTGTTTTCTAGCTGTTCAGTATTTGGGGCTGAATGCATATTGTCATAGCATAGACATAATAGGGGAATGAATGTGAAAATTGTTGAGTGAAAGTGAATTTAGAATTTATAAGAAAAAGGTGTGAATAGTATCACTAAGAATGAGTGGCTATCAAACAATGAGGATTCAGAGAGGAAAGAGAAGGAAGAATGGATGTGATTATAAGTGTCTTATGGGCTTTGGTGAAATACACCTCGTGAGATGAAGTGCTGCATCGTGCCTTCATCAGTAAAGCTGTATTGTACAGCTGCCAGGCTGGAGATATAGCCTGAATTAAAGACACTCCCATCTTCATGCATCACTGTGGCGGACGCGTCGCAACGCTGAAGAGTGGTACCAGTGCAGGACCTGTCGCCAGGGACTTAAGTGACCCCCTCGTCGAACCGTCACCGCGGAAAGCGCCGGCAGAGATGCGGACGACAGAAAACCCACTGAAGTCGGTAAAAGTGCTGGACCTATCGGGACGATAGCAAACCCACTGAAGAACGACATGGACTAAGGTCGGAAGTAATATGTTGTTTAAACAATGACTGAAAAATGAAACTGGGAGACTGGAGTGGAGACTGATGAGCAGTCACAGGATGGATTGATGACCGCTCATTTATTTATTAGAGACTCGAAGTCTGGAAATTAGTAGACTGTGACAGACTTCATTTATAATATTGCTTGATTGGATTTTTGTGTGTGTGTGCAATTATTAAAGGGACAAGGGCAAAGAAAATCAAATTGGTGTGTCATCTTTGTGCCTGTCTGATTGCAGCTGAATGATGTGAGTGTGTAAAATAGAATTTATAGTAAACAGAGAAAGAACACGCTACATTCTAAAAAGGAGTAAATACATTTACATCTGTTCTCAGTTGTTTGACACACATAAAAACAAAACCCCAGTACGTGACATTTGGTGACCCTGTTCTCTCTGTGTTAAAAAATTATTAGTCTTCAAAGGTCAATTATTGACGTCACTCGTTCTTCAACCTTGATAGTTGATGACGTTATCAGACATTTTAGAATTAGGTCCATCGCATATCTGTTGCTAGGCCAAAATTCAAGTGACAATTTCATTGAATGAAGCTATTTCTGTTTACTTCTGAAAAGTGAGTGTGAATGTGTTTTGTGGTTCTGTGTTCACTAGGGGCCGTCTCCAGTTATACGGCTATGCCTCCTGTATAGTTGTGAGGTGAGGTCTATTCTTTGGGAGAAAAAAAAATCTTTGCCCTTGTTTAAATAGGTTAGCATAGGTTTCAGCCCCAGCTTACAAATAGTTACTTTGAAACTTAGAAAATATTCCTGCACAAATTGATTTATTATTGGGAAGGATTTGTTTAAATTTCCTGTGAAATTTTGAAGAAGACGGGAAAACTTTTCAATCATGGATGATTATGACGCATTTTTTGAAAGATTTCTAAAACAAGCAGAGATTTTGGGTGTTAAAGCTGAACATCGTGAAAAATATGTTCAAGAATGTTTTGAACGCCTAGAAAGACAAAAGGAAAGAGAAGAGAAAACAAAACAGAGGGAAATTGAAATTGAACATGAAAAAGAGAAAACAAAGCAGGTGGAAATTGAAGAGCGAGAGAAAACAAAACAGAAAGAAATTGAACTTCGACATAGGGAGATAGAGGCTGGGGTACAGTCTAGTGCTAGTTGGGAGAATCGAAATAGGGATTCTGTAGGCGCGAGACCTGTTTACCCGAAGCTTCCCCCTTTCAAAGAAAAACAAGATGATATTGATTCATACCTTTACCGGTTTGAAACTCATGCCACATCATTGAACTGGAAACAGGATCAGTGGGTTACTTTCTTGTCCGCACTTCTTGAAGGAAATGCACTGAGTCTTTTGCATAGTCTTTCTGCCAGGGGCCCAGTGACATATGACGTACTGAAAGAAAACCTCTTGAAGAAATTTCAGTTCACATCAGAGACTTTCAGGAAAAAGTTTCGTGAAGTCAGACCAGATTCCAACGAGCCATTTCAGACGTTTGGCATTGAGCTCACAAGATTGTTTGATAGATGGGTTGCTCTTTCAGGGGTTACAAGGAACCTTGAAGATATCACCAATCTCATCTTGGGTGAACAATTCTTGGAGAGTGTTTCAGCAGAGCTTGCGACTTTCATTCGAGAAAGAGGTTTGACTACGCTTGATCAAATGGTTCAAGCTGCTGAAAGCTATCGTTTGGCAAGGCCCGGAAAAAACTTGGCGCGAAAGCTTGCTACTACCATTTTTGGGTCTGTTGGTTCAGTCCAGGAAGGACCAACCGCGAATGCTGCTTTCAATTTTTGGGACAATCAGGGTTCTCGTGATAACCGTCAGAATTTTGGACGCCGAAAAAATCGCTATCGGGGAGGTTTTGGTAGGGGTGTTCAAGGTCATGAAACAAATGCAGCTGGAAACGATCAGTCACCTAGAGCGTGGGGCGTTGACAGGCGCGGTCGTGGAGACCAAGGAAGGGGCTCATTTCATTCAAATTTTGAAACATGTCCACTTTGTGATGGAAAAGGTCATAGTCCGCGTCAGTGTCCTCTGAAACAAAGTTCCAATCCTTGCAATGTTTGCGGTATTGGTGGTCACGTGAGGAAAACTTGCCCGTTCATTGTTATGAAGACATCCGCTGGGAGTTCTCAAACGCAGCATGGACATTCAGTTGTGCCAGATGTGGTTTGTTCAGTGACTGTCAGTGGAGGGCTGTTTCTTGAAGAAGGTCAAGTCAATGGTTCTGCATGTTCTGTGTTGAGGGACACAGGAGCAACTGTCTGTGGAGTGAGGAAACGTCTTGTGGATAGCAGTCAATATGTGGATGGTGAAGTGAGGTGTAGGACGTTTGGTGGAGAGATCACTAGTTACCACCAGGCAAAAGTTGTTGTTCAGTCTCCTTATTTTTCTGGAGAGTTGATTTGCTGTGTTCTTGAAGACCCTGTTGCTGATCTCATCATTGGGAACATTCCAGGTGTTCCAGTCAGTCAGTCGGTGCACCCTACATCTGAGATGGTTGCAGCTGTAACCACGAGGGCTCAAGCTAAGAAGGCAGATCTCCCACATAAGCCGTTGGTGGAGGTGTCTGATGATTTGTCTGTTACTCGGGATGAACTGATCAAGTTGCAGAAGCAGGATCCCACTTTGAAGGCATGTTGGGAATTGGCTGAGAGTGGTCAGACAAAGGATGTTGGGACCGCCTCGTACAGTTTCTACAAGAAGGAAGGTGCGTTGTATCGTCGATTTTCGAAATCGAGACAGGTGCTTCATCAAGTGGCAGTACCACAGAAACTGCGGCCCTCGGTCATGACCATTTCTCATGATCAATTGCTTGCTGGCCATTGTGGTGTTCGCAGAACGTTGTCGAGAATTCTTTCGAAGTTTTTTTGGCCGGGTGTTTCTGCTGATGTCACCAGGTATGTCCAGACATGTGATATTTGCCAGAAGACTGTTTCCAAGGGGAAGATTCCACCGGTGCCCTTGAAGTGCATGCCGGCTATTGGTACTCCTTTTCAAAAGGTGGCGATTGACTTGGTTGGTCCTATCTCTCCTCCGTCTGAGGAAGGGCACAGGTTCATTTTGACGTTGATTGATTTGTCAACCCGCTTTCCAGAGGCAGTACCGTTGAAGAGGATCACTTCTGTGGATATCGCTGAGGCTCTCATGGGGATCTTTGCAAGGTTAGGGTTTCCCAATGAGATTCTGTCTGATCAAGGATCACAGTTCAATTCAGATCTCATGAAGCAGTTCCATGCATTGTGTGGGACTAGAGCTATCAGAACTTCACCCTACCATCCTCAGTCTAATGGTACAGTGGAACGTTTCCATGGAACACTGAAGGCTATGTTGAAAAAGGTTGTTCATGCTCAGCCAAAGGCGTGGCATCGCTACTTGCCAGCTCTTCTGTTCGCTTGCAGAGAGTTACCGTCCGAGAGTACAGGTTTCAGTCCGTTTGAGCTCATGTTAGGTCGTACTCCGAGAGGACCTGTTGCTCTTCTTGCGGATTCTTGGACTCAGGATCAGACGGCCGATGATTCTGAGGCAAAACCTGTGTATGCCTACTTGTTCGAGCTCAAGAACATCATTGCGGAAACTTGTCAGTTGGCAAAGGAGCATTCTTCTCTTGCGTCCACCAGGAGCAAGAAGCACTTCGACAAGCGTGCCAGAGCACGTTCTTTCTCCATTGGTGATGAAGTGTTGGTTCTTTTGCCTACGGATTCCAACAAGCTTTTGATGACATGGTCGGGACCTTACCGTGTTCAGGAGTGTCTTCATCCTGACTACAAGATTTTGGTCAAGGGACATTCGAAGATTTTTCATGCAAACATGCTCAAGCAGTATCTTCGACGGGATGTTGATGTGTCAGTTGGAGTTGAGGACAGTGGTTCAGTGGTGGTTGAAGGTGATGCTATTCCGTGGGAGTCAATTACCACGTGGACTCCATCTGAGGACATTCAGAAGGATGTTTCTGATTCTGTTCTGCCAGTCTATGGTCCTCAGAAAGTTGCTTTGCCAGTGTGCGCTTCCATAGCTGTTGTTCAGGAGGAATGTGAGTTTTCATCTCTTCCCACCCTTCCCATTCCCATGTCTTCTTCCATGGCGGACGAAGATGTCACATCCATTGATTTTGACGAGAAGTTGTCGCAGGTGGAAAGTCAATCTCTTCGAGGTGTTTTCTCAGAGTTTGTTGACATTCTGACGACGAAACCTGGTACATTCAATGGCGATCTTTTCCTTGACGTCAATCTCACATCGGATGTGCCAGTACGTCGCCGTCCGTACGATCTTCCTTTTTCTTCCAAGCGAGTTGTGGAGAGGGAATTGCAGACCATGTTGGACTTGGGTGTCATAGAAAAGTCAAAATCTGCATACTCATCCCCAGTTGTTCTTGTGCAGAAGAAGGATGGTTCTTGTCGATTCTGCATTGACTACAGAATGTTGAACAAGATAACAATCTTTGACGCAGAACCCATTCCTGATGTTGATGAGTTGTTCACTAGATTGGCTGATTCTTCCTACTTCACTCGCATTGATCTTTCAAAGGGATATTGGCAGATTGTGGTCAATCCTGTGGATAGGCATAAGACCGCCTTCGCAACTCACATGGGCTTGTTCCAGTGGATTCGAATGCCTTTTGGGCTTGTGTCAGCTCCGGCAGTCTTCGCACGCATGATGCGGATGTTGTGTCTTGAGGAGGTTTCCGGCATGAACTTCTTTGATGACATTTTGGTACACAGTTGTTCATTTTCAGAGCACTTGGAGCATGTTCGTGGAGTTTTGCAGAAGCTCAGTCAATTCAATTTGACTGCAAGACCTTCAAAGATTTCTGCAGGGTACAGGAGTTTGGAGTTCTTGGGACATGTTGTTGGAGAAGGTTCTCTCAAGCCTGAGGAGAAGAAGGTTCAGAAGATTCTGGCTATCCCTACTCCAACTACCAAGAAGCAGGTTCGTTCACTCTTGGGTCTGCTCAGTTTCTACAGGAGATACGTGCCAGGGTTTGCTACTCTCACTGCTCCGATTTCAGATTTGACCAAAGACACCAGTGGAAGAACCATTCGTTGGACACCAGCGTGTGAGGAGGCTCTTGCAAACATCAAGAAGGTGTTTTCGGAGGCGCCAATCTTGGGGTTGCCGAGGTTGGATCAACAGTTTGTGTTGCGCACTGATGCCAGTTCCGTTGGTTTGGGTGCAGTGTTGCTTCAGGATTTGGAGGGTACACTCCATCCAGTTGCTTTCGCCAGCAGGAAGTTGTTGCCTCGTGAGGTGAACTACAGCACCATCGAAAGAGAATGTTTGGCAATTGTGTGGGCAGTGTACAAGTTCTCAAAGTTCCTGTGGGGTGTCGAGTTTGTTCTACAGACGGATCATAGGCCACTGACATACCTTCAAACCTGTCGTTTCAAAAACTCAAGAATCTTGCGTTGGTCTCTGTCGTTGCAGGAGTACAGATTCCGCGTTGAGCCACTTCCAGGAACGCAAAATGTATTCGCGGATCTCTTGTCGCGCGCGGATCGCGATCAGTTGGTTCCTTGAATCAAATCCTCATGAAGTATCCTGTACATAGTTACCCGCTCTTTCCTAAAAAGCTGTTGTAGGAAAAAGTAACCTTGGTCGGTTTCTTTTTTTCCGAAGGGGGGGGGGGGGGTAATGTGACAAGTGGAGAGTTAATTATTTTGTTGAATTAAAATGGTTGTTGTTGAAATAATTTGTACATTGATTTTATGCTTGGAGTGGCCTGGTTTAGTTTGACAGACCACGTGCTGTTTGTTTGCATTGGAACGTCATGTGACGTCAGGCTGATTTAGCCAACGTAATTAAATTTGCATTTGCATTGGAGATTAGTGTCTTATGGGCTTTGGTGAAATACACCTCGTGAGATGAAGTGCTGCATCGTGCCTTCATCAGTAAAGCTGTATTGTACAGGTATTGTGCATATTTTGTTCTTTCTATTGTTGAGCAATGATTGATGTGTTCATAATATTATAGCAATTTATAAAACTGATGGTATTGAAAGACAGATGATGTTTTGCAAATCAGTGATTCAACGGCTCATGTCAACCGTTATCATGAAATGAGATCTATGCTGTGTTTTCTAGCTGTTCAGTATTTGGGGCTGAATGCATATTGTCATAGCATAGACATAATAGGGGAATGAATGTGAAAATTGTTGAGTGAAAGTGAATTTAGAATTTATAAGAAAAAGGTGTGAATAGTATCACTAAGAATGAGTGGCTATCAAACAATGAGGATTCAGAGAGGAAAGAGAAGGAAGAATGGATGTGATTATAAGTGTCTTATGATGTGAAACTTTTTGTGCAGCTGCCAGGCTGGAGATATAGCCTGAATTAAAGACACTCCCATCTTCATGCATCACTGTGGCGGACGCGTCGCAACGCTGAAGAGTGGTACCAGTGCAGGACCTGTCGCCAGGGACTTAAGTGACCCCCTCGTCGAACCGTCACCGCGGAAAGCGCCGGCAGAGATGCGGACGACAGAAAACCCACTGAAGTCGGTAAAAGTGCTGGACCTATCGGGACGATAGCAAACCCACTGAAGAACGACATGGACTAAGGTCGGAAGTAATATGTTGTTTAAACAATGACTGAAAAATGAAAGTGGGAGACTGGAGTGGAGACTGATGAGCAGTCACAGGATGGATTGATGACCGCTCATTTATTTATTAGAGACTCGAAGTCTGGAAATTAGTAGACTGTGACAGACTTCATTTATAATATTGCTTGATTGGATTTTTGTGTGTGTGTGCAATTATTAAAGGGACAAGGGCAAAGAAAATCAAATTGGTGTGTCATCTTTGTGCCTGTCTGATTGCAGCTGAATGATGTGAGTGTGTAAAATAGAATTTATAGTAAACAGAGAAAGAACACGCTACATTCTAAAAAGGAGTAAATACATTTACATCTGTTCTCAGTTGTTTGACACACATAAAAACAAAACCCCAGTACGTGACAATGTTCTCATGATCTTCAAGACCGCAGCTCTTCCACGAAATGCCAAATCTGCTAGGGTTGAGTTTGTACTAATCTTTGTGGACAACGTCACTCCGAGATATCTATATGAAGGGACAATGTTAGGTTTTTGCTCCCTTCAAATACCACACCTCATGTCCTGCCACGTGACCTCCCATGCGGAATGACATTGCTTTAGTCTTCTGCGTATTCATTTTCAGACCTAGTCTGTCGGCAGCTGTTTCCAGATTACATATTTGGTTCTGCAAACCAGGAACCGTATCTCACAGGAGCACAACATTGTCTGCAGACAAAAGTACGAAAATAGTTGCACCCCGTGCCTACCCTTTTCTTTGATCTCTTTCGTTAATGATGTCATCAAAATGGAAAAAACTAATGGACTCAATTTGCAGCCCTGTTTCTAGCCGCCACGACTGTTGAAGAAGTCAGAAGGTCGTCCCGTCACATTCGACGCAACATTTCACACGTTCATAGATCGATTGCAACATACTCCCCATCTTGCCTGTCATACCAAGTTGAACGAGAAAGGTCATTGAATAAAAAACAAATACTTGCTTCCATTCTATTGCTCAGAGAAGTGACAGTTGTCACAGGCCACTTCAGAATTGGTGTGGAAGGATTGAGGCAAAAGGTCAGGGAAAGAGCTAATTAGTTAATAACTTCAGTCACGTTAATGAACCCGTTACCTCACCTGTAACGTCGAGCGACCTGGTGTTCTTTACATGTTGCCTCGACTTCTTTTTCTTTCTTTTTCTTTCATGCTAGGACTGGTTCACTTTCACGATATCATACTCGCCATGTGGTCGACATCTCGCTAGATCTAGTAACGAAAACAAACTAATTCAGTGATCGCACGCACTGCTTTTCTCCAAGGATATGAGGCTAGCAACATGCAGGTCTCTTACACGATCTCACACTCAGTGTCAAAACACTAGAGGCAATGCGATGCGAAGTTGAAGACAACGTTTTTTTGCTCAGCTGTTTTCTGCTCATTCCGTTCTGTAAGCATTACGGCAAGCCGCATGGGAGATTACTCTGATACTGAATTTACGAGATTGACACTGGAATCTGCGGTCGATTTTTAACGTTTTAAATGAGCGATTTCAGCGAACTATTCATTTGACAAACAAATAGTATTGATAAATTGATGCTGTTTTCTTGCAACAGCTTCTTTGACTAGGCCTCAGTGTTCCTAAACTTCATCGTTTTCCATTCGAATCGAACAAGAAAAATGGCGACCAGCGTTATCCAAAGAACCTCGCGACTGCTGACGTCACGTCCGAAGATGCCGAAAGCTCCCGAAGTCAGGGTCCTTACATAAGCGCGTTTGTTAGGGAAAAAAATCAGCTGCGCGGCCACACCGCTGTCTGACGCTGCCGACACTGCAACTCCCCGCCCCCGAAGCAGAGTGGGTGTGTGGACGAGTCTATCTTGCGACTGCCTGTAATGCGGGGGCTGTCGTGGTGGCTGCCTTCTGACTTCTGTATGCAGCATGCCTCCTTTGTAGTAGGCAAAGAAACCCTCCTGTCGCGCCTGGTTTATTTCATCCCTCTGTCTGGCTGTGTAGCGGCCAAAACAGTAACCTGGCCAAAACAGTAACCGGAAGTCATCGCAGAGTTATCTGCTCGGCTCTCTCTTTATGCGATTTACCGCTCCTGCACCTGTTCTTCGCATGGAATATATCCCGACAAACGACGCATTAGTTGCTTTACGAGTTTTTGTGTTTTTGGTGCATTTGTGTCGTTTAACACATAATGTAGCGTTCAAAAAAGTTTTTTCCCGTGAAAAGCCGTCTCCCCTGCCGGAAATAATATGGGAGTCACCTCCGTGTAGTCTATTTGTAGTCTGGTTTTATAAAACGCGACCGTTGACTGACTTGGCACGCCCGGGAGTTATGCTAAGATCCGACCGCGTTAATATATCTGCGTTTTGTGACAAACGTCTTGCTCGGCGGTACTGTACTCCATGCACCTTAACGGTGCGCGTGATTCGGGTGTAATCTTAAGCTAAACGACGTTCCGAATGTTTCCGACTTCGACCATTTCAGCAGCGCCAATAAACGTCGTTTAGCTTAAGATTACACCCGAATCACGTGGACCGTTAAGGTGCATGGAGTACAGTACCGCCGAGCAAGACGTTTGTCACAAAACGCAGATACATTTACGCGGCCGGATCTTAGCATAACTCCCCGGGTGTGCCAAGTCAGTCAGGCGGAGTGGCGGGTGCCGTCTCTTTTTAGAGTGGAATTCTCAGCACGTCCCTCACAGATAACTCTGCGATGGCTTCCGGTTACTGTTTTGGCCAGGTTACTGTTTTGGCCGCTACAGGCTGTCAGGTCGGATGACACTCCGATGTTCTTTTCTCGGAGCTCTTTCCTCCTCTGAAGTATAGCCAACTTTGTCAGACGACCTGGCCATACACACAATGAGAGGGCGAGCTTTCCCTGCTGCTCGCCTCCCCACGCGGTGAGCTCGCACTACATAATAATAATAATAATAATTTATTATACTTATAAAGCGCCTTTCCCGAGGTTCTAAGCGCGTAACATATATACATACATATACAAAATAAACATACAACACACAGTCTATACATTTAGTCATCCAGACATAGTCAAACACATGCATTCAGATGTACACAGTCAGACTGACAATATACTATACAAATATTTTTACACAGATGTCAAGATGTACGTGGGGGTAGAGGAGGGGGGGGGGGGTTGCGGCAGGATTCTAACGAATTCACAAGTAATATTGCTGAAAAAGGTAGGTTTTGAGGTTGGATTTGAAGGAAGAGATGGAGGTAGAGTGTCGGATATTGTGAGGGAGAGAATTCCACAGTTGAGGGCCATAGTATGAGAAAGAGCGAAAGCCATGAGTTCTGCGCTTGAAGCGACCTTGGCGGAGGAGTCGAGTGTCAGCAGAAGAGCGGAGTGAGCGAGAAGGGGTGTACAGAGAGACCAGATCAGAGAGATAGGCAGGTGCAGATTCAGAGATGATGTTGTAGCAGAGACATGCAGTCTTATACTTGATACGTTCAGAAACAGGCAGCCAGTGGAGATCTTTCATGAGAGGAGTGCAGGGTTGTCGGTGACGCGCTCTAAAAATGAGGCGGGCGGCACAGTGTTGGACTTTCTGCAGAGGTTGGAGAGTAGAGTCAGGGCAGCCTATCAAAAGAGAGTTGCAATAATCTAATCTGGACAGAATGCAGGAAGTGACCAGAGTTTTAGTAGCATCTACTGTGAGAAATTTTCTGATAGAACTAATTCTTCTGATCTGGAAGTAGCAGGTCTGACATACTGCAGCTATGTGTTGTTTCATTGACATGCTAGAGTCCATGATGAAACCGAGGTTTCTGGCACTGGCAGAAAAAGAGATGTCACTAGAACCTATTGTGATAGTGGAAGGAGGAGTTGGGGTTACAGCAGTTGATCCAGAGAAGAGAAGGGCTTCAGTTTTTTCAGCGTTCAACTTTAATTTGTTTGTAGACATCCAGGACTTGATGTCAGAAGAACAGTTTTCAAAGGTATGTACCAATGCTAGGATTTCTGAAGGCTTGCATGATTGTTGGAGTTGTGTGTCATCTGCAAATAGGTGGTGATTGACTGCGTGTTGTTGTATGACAGTTGATAGAGGAGTAGTGTACAGTACAAAGAGAACTGGCCCGAGCACCGAACCCTGAGGGACGCCAAAAAGCAGAGGAGAAGAAGGAGAAGATATGTTGTTGACAGACACATACTGTGTACGGTCATGGAGGTAAGACTGGAACCACTGAAGAGCTGTGGAGCGAATGCCGAAGACAGTTTCAAGACGAGACAGAAGAACACAGTGATCAATGGTATCGAAAGCGGCCGAGTTATCCAGGAGAAGCAGAACAGAGAGTTTATCATCATCCAGAGCAGAGAGAATGTCATTTACAACACGGAGCAGAAGAGTCTCGGTGCTGTGGCCAGCTCTATACGCTGACTGAAGAGGGTTGCAGAGGTCGTTAGCTTCAAGGTGAGACAGAAGTTGACTGAGGACTACTTTTTCGAGAATTTTGGAAATGAAGGGTAGATTCGAAACTGGTCTATAGTTCTTAAGCTGATTCTTGTCTAGGGAGGGCTTTTTGATCAAGGGTATGACTACAGCAGTTTTCAGGTCAGTATGAACAGTGCCGGAGGAGAGAGAGGAATTGATGAGGTTGGTAATGATAGGCAGAAATAAGTCAAGGTTTTCGTACAACAAGTCTGTAGGGACAGGATCCAGCTCACAAGACTTGGGAACGGTATTCTTCAGAATGTCACGGACGAACTGTTCCGTCACAGGAGTGAAGCAATCGAGAAAGGAGCCAGAGTAGTGTGGAGAAGAGGGTAAAGATGTGGGGTCAGGTGGAGGAAAGTTGTCCCTAATTGTCTGTATCTTTTCAGTGAAGTAGTCAGAGAACACAGAGGGCAAGGCCTGAGGATCATGACCAGAAGGGAGAGGAGAAGCGGTGTTTTTTACATCAGTTGCTTGCATGGGAGTTTCGAGCACGTCGTTCAAAACCTCTAGCACTCTTTGCACGGACTCTTCATAGCTGTCACTTCCGTCGCTTTCCATCACCCCGCGCAGCAAAATATTGTCCCGGCGGCTACGCCTCTCCTGTTGTTCAACTCGTTTGTTCAATTCCCCCATGAAAAATTCAAGCCCATCCTGTCTATCTTCTAAATTGCCTATGTGTTCTTTCATACAGTCAATCTTTTGTCCTATTTCTATAACACCTTTCTCGACCTCCAACATTTTCTCCATCACCCCACGAAATTATCTTCTCGTGGTTTCCATTTCAGTTTTCAACTCATTGGAAAGCTTCACCCTAGATTCCTCTAAGCGTTCGTACATTCCTTTCATCATTTGCTCCATGTCTTCCTTTTCTAGTACACTAAACACCATGGGTAATGGGAAGATCTCACAGACATCACAACTTTTATTCTTGTTGGCACGTAAAGACGTTTACCAACAGGTGCATCAATCGATGTTCACCTATACATTCATGCACTCATTTATACCAGACAAAGTGACAAGACAGGGTAGCAGCAATTTTCCTCCATCAACATGATTTATAACCTTTTTCTCCCATCTCTCCCGCCCCTGGGATTGAACCACGGCACAGCGCCTCGCTGCAAAGCCCAACGCCTTAGCATACTGGACCATCTACACCTCCTAAAAAGGAGGCTATCAATAGCCCAGCAGAGGCTTCGGGTTGGCTTTGAACTCATGAGGGGCACAAGGGGAGAGCACTGGGATGTGAGCTGCCAGGATCTTTTTATTTTCCTTTTCTAGTGACCCGGGTTTTTTTCTACGTCCGTTGAAGGAATAGCCTTGCAGCTCGGCACATAGACATACAGTGCCGGTGCTGTCGCAGCGCAAACATCCGTGCCTCGCATAGCAGACAGACAGCTGGTTGCACAATGTGATGTCATAGAAGCATGCAGGCAGTGAGCAACTCCCATCATCGACAAGACAATAGCGACGCGTATCATAATTCTAGCAGCCATCTGAATTTTTTTTACGGTCCTTTTTCAGTACAGCAGGGCAGAAGCTGCTGCGCGGACGCGAGTGTGCCTTTCCAACACGCGCATGAAAGCATCCAAATCGTGACCTGTACGTAGCAGTGTCTACCCCCATGCTGGCTGACAGCTTTCCACTCACCCTCAAAGACCTCTCTAGCGACCAGCAAACACTCAGAACCGGCAAAATAGTTCAACAATGGCAGTAGCGTGACGCTACTCTCACAAGCTAAGAGCCATGGAACACCCGCGCCTGACAACACAAACACAGTTCGTTTTACTTTTAGTAACGGCAAGTCGGTCGAGTATCACTCACTGGCTCAGCGCGTCAAAAGTCTCAGGTTAGGAATTGTATCAAATGTTCACATAAGTCTTGGCAGAATTCAATTTACTTGCATTTTCAGTAAAGTTTTCAACACGACTCGCGGTCCGAGGGCCATACACTTCAACAATAATCTGGCCAACTCATTCCGTAACTTCTGCAAGGTTGGAGCGCACGGCGCGTACGTGCGCACGTCCGACAAAGTTGGTCGAAGTCGACAATAGGAAATCGTACAAAAACCACTACCTGTCCGAATATGCTGAGATAATTGTTACTTACATCGTC
>JAWQFJ010021918.1:95000-97500 GCA_034096865.1 Theodoxus fluviatilis
TCTCGTCTCGTCTCGTCTCGTCTCGTCTCGTCTCTCCTGTTGCCCCTCCCGACCACGGCTCCCCTGCAAGCATCTAGCAGTCCCAGGGCTACAGTCTTCATAATGAGCTCACCTCGGCAAGAACCACATGCACTTGCAACATCATTCAAGAGACAAAAGCGTGCCTACCTCCGTAGTAACCACCGTAGCCGCCGATGCCACCGAGCAAACCCAAGCCCTTGTAGCCAAAGTCTGGATACCCATAAAAGCTGGCGTCTGGGTTTAGGAAAAAAGTCAAATGCATAATTAAGATAGCATAAATAGGATGTAAGAATAGGAGATGTTTGTATACGCTCAAAGCTACCAGGTGTTGCTAAACCCCGCTGTTGAAAAGAACACATTTTGAACTATGAAGAATATGTACTATGTCCCCTATGTCGATGAGCTTGGTACAGGAAAACACGATTTCGATTGAACAGAAAGGAGTAAAGCTTTGAAAGCCGACTGCTTGGACATTTTCTTCCCTGACGATACTGAGGTGGATTCGTGGCATTGCTTGAGCGGTTTTGATTACTATGCTTCTCTGCTAATTTCAATATAAATACCAAGCAACTATTGGTTGTTTCTAACGAAATATGGCGGAGGAGCTTTCTCATTTCCTCGTGTTTAAGACCATCTTGGAAGACTTACTGGCATAGGCCAAGCAGGCCAGGGCGAAGAGGACGGCGAAGGCTTGCATGGTGATGCTTGGTTCTGTCTGAAGCCTTCAGAAGGAACTGGACACACAGCGTTCTGGTCCCATATTTATCCTCTTGGCAGACTGGATCGCGCACCTCCTGAGACGTCAGCCATTGCAAGCAGAACTCACGTTCAGGTGAGAGTCTTGTGATGAACGTCACTCTTTTTTGAAGGCCGTCAATGGAGGTAAGTATTAAATGCGCTGATGAAGGTGAGTAGTAGGTGAAGTTTACTGCAATAGCACTGTGGCCGTTTCGGAGGCCCAAGTTAGGACCAGATACTACGCGTTATCTTTGTGATGAGAACATCAACCTTATCTTCTGATTTTCTGCCTGTTGTTTCCCTCTACAAAATTCTGCAAATCTGGAAAGATGTTCTTTGCATTATCTCAAGTAATGCATGCAATAACAGTATTTTTTCAGTATGATTTCATCTTATGTCTTCCTATTGTATTTCAGACGAACTTTCTTTGTGTGACAGATCTACATCTGAAACCTGTTTTAGATTGAATTAATGCCGGATAAACGGAAAATATGTGAGGCAACCTGGGAAAAGCCATCACATGGTAAAATGTTTCATTTATAATAGTGTGATCTTATTGTATTTTACTCTTCTTCCTAACCTCAAAATAATTTGTTTCCTGCAAATAAGTTGTGTAGAACCAAAGTTATTACATTTTGTAATCGCAAAACTCATCAAATCCACAACACGACAAAGCAGAGGTGAAAGATTTATTTTATTCAGAGACAAAAGCCAGCAGTTTCGTGTACTTTGGCCTGTATCTCGAAATAACGTCCAGCAACCCCCGCCGGCTTTTTCCCAGGCCGTCACACAGACTGTTTAACGATTGACCACAACCTCAATATTCATTAACTTCATCCACGCAACAAACTCACAGAAAAGTTTCAGTTTCATGGTTAATGTAATGTATGGAAATGAGGAGGAGTGAGGAGGGGAAGGGAGGGAGATGGGGAAGGGAGAAAGGGAGAGATAGAAGATGATGACTTTGGAGATCCTGAGGCATTTCGGACAGTGTGGTGACAGTGAAAGTCAGCCATGAGTGGGATGCTACCTACGTCTCAAGGACCAAAGCATGAATGTCATGTACTCCTTCTCCTGAAGCTCCAGTGTAGTTTTATGTAGATTAGCTGTGCACTTCAGTGCAATCTTGTCAATGCGCACAGAATCTTGGTATATGGTTTCTGAACAGAATGGGTTGCATATTTTTCTTTTGTTAAAACGGCAACTGTCACTGAGATTTTGTGGTAAAGACAGACATGATACCAGCAATGTGAGGAAGCCGCGTGACTGACCACAGGCTGTTCCTGTGTATGGAGATGCCTCTTGCGGGTGGATTTCAGGATTCCGTGATTGGTTCCGTCTCGCGTGTGGTGTGAGCTGAAAGTTCTCATAGGTCGGCAGAATGCTGGCGAGGTGTGACGGGTGAATGGATCCGCACCCAAGCAAATCTCGCACAACAATAAGCTTGTATTGATGTGATATTGTTCCGATGCTCCTCGCTTGCACGTGTGGCTGCTGTGAGGGACTCCATGACAAAGCTAAAAAGGTAAAGGTGTGGTTTTATATAGCGACTTACACCCTTTGTCTGGGTCTCAAACCGCTTTACACTTTACCCCTGATCACTGGGCATCTTGATCAATCGTCACTAGTCCCTCACAACAAACATAGTGACAGACATTTAAGACGCACACAGTCAGGTACCAGCACCAACTCCGCTCCCTGGGGAGTATTCCAACCCGATGCTGGCGCTTGGCCGCATACA
>JAWQFJ010021918.1:107500-112573 GCA_034096865.1 Theodoxus fluviatilis
AGGTCACCGGTGACTAGGTGCTAAACAGGGTACAAGAAAAAAAACAAAAACAATCTCCAGTTTCTTTATACTTTTCATCATTTCCCCAGAACTAGAGAAAAAATCATAAACACCTCAAAAATCAAAATCCACTACTACTTCTACCACTCGTTCTGATGAACCCCTTCAGAACGATAACAATTCCACCAAAGAAAAGAAGCGAGAGCAAACCTCAAAAATGACAACAAATTTCTCTCACTCCCGCACACGACGCACACACACACACCGCTGTCGCTGCATACCAAACAACCCCTTCTCATTCTCCCCTGCTCCAGCTCCCCCTCTCTTCCCCCTTACGAGTAGTGACTAACTTCCGCTCAACTAAAAATGGCGGAAAGGTAAACAAGCCGGCTCCACGCCGTCACAGCACTCACTCGCGCTAACAACACTCCGCTGACACACTCATGTGAAACCGCACACACGAGAAACAACCCATGTCAATAATCACACAAGCGAAGGAATAAACAAGAGGACCAAACTCACCACTTCCATCGCTGAGACTCTCCCGCAGTCCAGAACGTTCTAAACTTCCACGTGGCTACTCCCCTGCACACGGTTAGAACTATCAAACAAATACACATCCCAATCTCATAAAAGTCCCAAAGTGACTTTACCCTCTCCCACCCTTTCCAGTCTCCTGAAAGGAAGAAATTATCCCGAGCCCCGTGCTTGGATAATTTGTCCAGGGTAACACACAGTTTCAACCTCAAAGTCAATAGTCACTTACACCGACAGGCATCTAACCATTCTGAACACAGAGATGTAATACTATCTCTGACACAGGTTGGTCACGTGACTTCGAATCCACATTCCAATGATTCTACCAATCAAAATTCAACATGATCAGAAGACCATTGAGAGTAAAAAGAGGCGATTCTATTTCACTCCAATTATTTATCCCGATAGATAAACACAAATTTGGTGTTCTAATAAAACTAATCTATGAGATTTTCAGGAAATCATTTGAGAACTACTTTTAGCGCGAACGTGTCTATAAGGTTGTAAACTGCCTTAAGCACGTGCGATTGTGTATATACAGTAGTCGCCGCTTATTAAAAACACATTGGGACCGAACAAAAGTGTTTTTAATAAGCGGCGACTACTGTATATACACAATCGCACGTGCTTAAGGCAGTTTACAACCTTATAGACACGTTCGCGCTAAAAGTAGTTCTCAAATGATTTCCTGAAAATCTCATAGATTAGTTTTATTAGAACACCAAATTTGTGTTTATCTATCGGGATAAATAATTGGAGTGAAATAGAATCGCCTCTTTTTACTCTCAATGGTCTTCTGATCATGTTGAATTTTGATTGGTAGAATCATTGGAATGTGGATTCGAAGTCACGTGACCAACCTGTGTCAGAGATAGTATTACATCTCTGTGTTCAGAATGGTTAGATGCCTGTCGGTGTAAGTGACTATTGACTTTGAGGTTGAAACTGTGTGTTACCCTGGACAAATTATCCAAGCACGGGGCTCGGGATAATTTCTTCCTTTCAGGAGACTGGAAAGGGTGGGAGAGGGTAAAGTCACTTTGGGACTTTTATGAGATTGGGTTGTGTATTTGTTTGATAGTTCTAACCGTGTGCAGGGGAGTAGCCACGTGGAAGTTTAGAACGTTCTGGACTGCGGGAGAGTCTCAGCGATGGAAGTGGTGAGTTTGGTCCTCTTGTTTATTCCTTCGCTTGTGTGATTATTGACATGGGTTGTTTCTCGTGTGTGCGGTTTCACATGAGTGTGTCAGCGGAGTGTTGTTAGCGCGAGTGAGTGCTGTGACGGCGTGGAGCCGGCGTTGTTTACCTTTCCGCCATTTTTAGTTGAGCGGAAGTTATCACTACTCGTAAGGGGGAAGAGAGGGGGAGCTGGAGCAGGGGAGAGTGAGAGGGGGTTTGTTTGGTATGCAGCGACAGCGGTGTGTGTGTGCGTCGTGTGCGGGAGTGAGAGAAATTTGTTGTCATTTTTGAGGTTTGCTCTCGCTTCTTTTCTTTGGTGGAATTGTTATCGTTCTGAAGGGGTTCATCAGAACGAGTGGTAGAAGTAGTAGTGGATTTTGATTTTTGAGGTGTTTATGATTTTTTCTCTAGTTCTGGGGAAATGATGAAAAGTATAAGGAAACTGGAGATTGTTTTTTTTCTTGTATCCTGTTTAGCACCTAGTCACCGGTGACCTAGGGATTGACTTTGTGTAGGGGTGAAGTTTGAAATTGAATTGTTTCTCATTTTCCTGGTTTTTGAGAATTGTTGTTGTTGTTGTTTGTTGACCCAGGCAGAGGGCGGAAGTCAACACCTTGCCCGCCGCCTTGCCTCTTTGTTTTGATTTCTTTTTTTCTTATATCTATCATCTGCTTACTTTCCCTCGTGGTCTTGTGCCGCAGGGAAGAGTTTCTGCTGTTTGAATAAACTTATTGTTATTTTTCTTGAACTTGATTCAGTGGTCTGTGTTTATTTGAGTTTTTCCATCCCTCATGTTTGTGGTGTCCCCCCCAAGGAGTGGAGGTGTAGTTTAGTTTGTAAACTAAATTCTTGTTTATCGGGTTCCTCTCCTTTTGGCGATTACCTTGTTCACTAGGGAGGACCCTCCAGCTACCCAAGTGGTAGTTAAACAGGAGTAAACGCGACATTCTCTTAACAGCGTGTGTCCTTTCACTGAGATGATTCCTCGTTGTTTTCCATACCGCAAGAAATCCCCACTAACTCTGTACTGCTGTCGGATTTATTCCAGAGGCATGAATATACCACTCATCCACAAAACTATTTGCGTCTGCTTGAAACCGACTGTGTAGAAAGAAAGAGTGGTCCTTAAAGATTGGGTCGTTCCACAGTGGTTGCATAAAAACTTCCTCTAGGAGAAAAATAACCTTCATGTTTCAGGATATATTTCTCCCATGTTGTCACTACTTGCCTCTAAAGCGAATTGTCTCTCTCTTTTAAATTGCTACTTTGGATCTTCTTATATACCCGGTACCATCGACAGACTTGTCTGCGTCTGTGATTTCTCGGCACGATATGTCCGGGTTTTTTTTACAGCTTCGTTAATCAATTATTATTTCAACACCTCAATATACTTAAAGACTTCTAACATTTTCATTTTCCCATATTCGTAATCTTACATAATTAAATCTAGTGTTATCATGTCCTCTTTCCGGAACCAAAAGAAGTTGTAGAGATTGTCTAGGATTTCCTGCAGAAAGCTGTCTAGTGGTCTCGGTAAGTTAGTTCGAAATACATTTAGCATAGAGAGAACTAGCGTTTTGTTCATTGTTTAACTCGGTAACGCTAATTTTCGACAATAACAGACACGCAGATAGTTTATTATTTGGTTTACCATGACCTTGTGTCATCTCCAGCACATTATTTGTGAATGTTATCCCAGGGATTTTTAAAGGGCTGCTTCAATTTTGCTGTACAACCGCAAGGGAGAATTTGCCATTGCTCCAATGCACACTACCTTTATTTCTTTTGATTTATCATTTGTGTGATAACTGTTGATTTAACTCTACCAAGCGAAGGCTTGCTCTTAGAATTGTTTCTCACCCAACAACAAATGATTTCGTGTCGTCAGTATATTACCAAAAGAAAAATTATTTATCATGTATTTAAATATCCATGATATCCTGTTTTCGTTTACTTACATGTTCAGTATTTGCGCTCATAGAAGATATACATAGCATAGCAGTGGGTTATATATATATATATATATATATATATATATATATATATATATATATATATATATATATATATATATATATATATACTATATATATGGTCTGGCACTCAGATGCGATTAAGATCACATCAAAGCTATGTAGATACATGTAACAAAAGTTTCGGGGTCGTGAAGAGGTATAGAGGAAGGTGAAACTGGCTCTCTTTTCCATTTATCGTGTTCCAAATGATAGAGAAAGATAACTTTTCATCCAAGAAAAGAGTGCGTCTTTCATATAAATATTCAACTTTTGTTATAATTGATTATGAAAAGATCTACGGTTTTCACAGAAATGCAGAAATATCAAAATGCGCCTGCCGTCCAACACAACCCGAAAGAAAAGTGCATCCGAGCCGTCTTCATGCAACGTTTTAATTACCTTCAGGTCTGTTAGATAAGTCAGAATTTCCGTTTGAAATGAGCAGAGAGGGCGAGATGATGGTTGCTATGATGACGATGCTGTGCGTCGGCTCGAATGCACTGACGGTGGACATTTCATAGCTTCACGAAGGACATACTTCACACGTGGAGTCGTCAATAAAGTTGTCCCTCGCTCGCCACTGGCCATCTGCACGACAGTGATCGCCTGGACTGCTCACCGAGTGCGCGCGCGTCTGTGACCGCTAAGACTCAGTAGGACGCTGGCTTCAGTTTGAGGTGGCTTCCATATTCTGTTTCCAACTTGAACCCCCTGCACAAAGTCGTATTCGTTGCGAAATTTTGATTCGTTGAAGACTTTTATTGTGGAATTGTGATAGATAGACTTTCCATTCCAGTCAGTGCTTTTGCACGCTTGGATAAAATATCAGAATATCAAAGAGAATCAAATTCGGACCAGCGGGAAAGTCATATCCTAAATTAAGAGCGTGTGAAAATTTCACGTTTTCAAAGAGTTGAAGGCCTGAATGAAAGTAACTCGAGTGAATTCAGAAGGGCCATCTTGAATGAGTGGGCGTAGAGTGTCTAGTCCCCATTCTGACTTCCTCCGTGCAGCGAGGTGCAGGAAGTCAACGTCAACTCTTAACTTGAAGATACTTTTTGTGAAACAAACAATGATAATAAATACTTTAAAATGGAAAACGAAATTGTATGTAAATTCTGCTTGAGAAAACAAAGTCATAGCGTTAAATTGGAGAAAAAACACCTGTTAAAATCGCAGTGTGAAAAGCGTTTCAAACGAGTGTACAGAAGTCATATGTCATCACAACGTTCAGTGAAGTCACACCGACAAGACAAAGTTTGGCAGAGCTAACTTCTCTCAGAAGGAACGCATTCAACAGCTAATAGATTTAGAAAATGAAAACGCAAACGCCTACGCCACT
>JAWQFJ010021919.1:0-2500 GCA_034096865.1 Theodoxus fluviatilis
CCCCCCGCCCCCCCCACCGAACACCCCCCCCCCCTCCCAGACCAATCCGCCCCAAACGTCCCCCCGCCCCCCCCCCCCCCCCCCCCCCACCCGCCCCCCCCCCACCCCCCCCAAAAACCAACCCCCCACCCCCGCCCCCTGAGTCCCCCCCCCTCCCCCCCCCCCCCCCCTCTCCCCCGTCCACACGCCCCCCCCCCCCTCCCCCTCTCCCCCCCCCCCCCCCCCCCCCGCTCCCACCCCCCCCCCCCCCCCCAACCCCCCACCCCCCCCCCCCCCCCCCCCCCCCCCCGCCCCCCCCCCACCCCACCACCCCCCCACCCCGACCCCCCCCCACCCACCCCCCCCCCCCCCCCCCCCCCCCCCCTCTCCGCCCCCCCCCCCCCCCCCCCCCCCCCCCCAACCACCCCCCCCCCCCCCCACCCCCACCCCCCCCCCCCCCCACCCCCCCCCCCTCCACCCCCACCCAACAACCACCCCCACCCCCCACCCTTCCCCCCCCCCCCCCCCCCCCCCCCCCCCCCCCCGCCCCCCCCCCCCCCCCCCCCCCCCCCCCCAAAAATTTTAACCCCCCCCCCCCACACACCACACACCCCCCTCCCCTCCCCCCCCTCCCCCCACCCCCCCCCCCCCCCCCCTACCCCCCCCCCCCCCCCCCCCCCCCCCCCACCCCCCCCCCCCCCTCCCTCCCCCCCCCACCGCATACACCCCCTACCCCGCCTCCCCCCCCCCCCCTCACCTTCCCCCCCCCCCCCCCCCCCCCCCCCCTTCTCTCTCTCCCCCCGTCCCCCCCCCCCCCCCTCCCCCCCCCTCTCCCTCCCTCCCCCCCCCCCCCCACCCCCCCCCCCCCCCCACCCCCCCCCCCCCCCCCCCCCCCCCCCCCCCCCCCCCCCCTCTCTCCCCCCCCCCCCCCCGAGACCCCCCCCCCCCCCCCCCCAGCCACACCCCCCCCCCCCTGATACCCCACCTCCCCCCCACCCCCACCAACACCCACCCCCCTCACTCTCTTCTCAATTGTGGTCAAGCATGTGTATGGTAGTGGTCGAGGGAAGCTCTATGCCTCATTCGTTGATTACCAGAAAGCATTCGACTCCGTGGACAGATCGCGTCTCTGGAAAGTTCTGGCCGAGGCTGGGTTGTCAACCAAGTTCCTCAGAATGCTTCAGGCAGTATACACACAGGTGCAAGCGTGTGTACGGTGGGACGGAACTACCACAGACTTCTTCGACTGCTCAGTCGGTGTAAGACAGGGGTCAGTAGAGTCCCCGATAGTTTTTTGCCTATTTATTGAATATGTTGCAAGATATATCCGTAGTCATGGGCGGCACGGCGTGCAGTTGGTACCTGGGGCGACAGAAATCTTCTCTCTTATCTTTGCAGACGATATTGTTTTACTTGCTACAACCCCTATTGGCTTGCAAAGCCAGTTAGACAATCTCCACCGTGCGTCTCAAGAACTTGGCCTCACCATAAATACTAACAAAACTAAAGTCATGGTCTTTCGCAGGGGCGGTTTTTTGGGCCGGGGAGAGAAATGGTCATTGGGAGGTACACTGCTGGAAGTTGTAAATCAATATAAGTATTTAGGGTTTGTATTCACCACAAGATTGTCTTTCTCTTCTGGCCTTGATAATCTGACTGTAAAGGCCAAAAAGAAAACCGTACAGTTGCTAAAGACGATGTGGACCCTCCACACTATGAATACAACCATTTTTTTCCGTCTCTATGATGCCCAGATACAGCCATCCTTACTTTATGGTTCTGAGTTGTGGGGTTTGGAAAAAAGAGACTGTGTTGAAAAGGCACACATGTTTGCATGCAAGAGGTTTTTGAATGTAAGTACAAAAAGTTCTAACATTATGTGCCACGGAGAACCTGGTAGATATCCCCTATATATAAATGCAATGATCCGGGCGGTGAAATACTGGCTGCGACTTTGTAAGATGGCTGCTGATAGACTGCCCAAACAAGCCTACATGATGTTGCTGAAGGAGGATACGTCAGTAAAGATGAACTGGGTACGATCTGTCCAGCAATGCCTATCACACCTTGGGTTTGCGTATGTTTGGGCAAGCTGTGGGACTAAAAATGAAAAGGGTTTTATTCGGGCGCTCAGACAGAGATTGCGAGATTGCTATTTACAAGAGTGGAAAATGAAACTCACTGAGAGCGATCAGCTTACATTATATAGTTCCTTTAAACAAAAGCTGGAATGCGAAAGTTATCTGAATAGTGTGAATAAAAAAAATTTTTAGGATGCATTTGTTCGCTTCCGTCTGAGGAACAACGCTCTCAAAGCAAACCAAAGAAATGAGCATAACTTGGAAAAAAAATTGTCCATTCTGTTCAGATTATGAGGACGAGTGTCATTTCTTAATTCACTGTCGAGAATATGATGATCTGAGGAAAAGATACATTTTAAAACATATACAGAAGAAGAAATTTGCAGAGGTACAATATCTTCTAGATGGACGAAATGTGAGAAGAACACGAGACGTTGCTA